>CALSCE010009347.1:3910883-3927222 GCA_943593645.1 Bovichtus variegatus | reverse complement strand
TGTGTGTGTGTGTGTGTGTGTTAGAGGGTCAGATCCGATCTGTGACGTGAGAGAAGTTGTGTGTGCGCGTGTATATATATATATATATTTATATGCGTGCGTGTGTTTATTTGCATGAATCTATATGTGTACATGTGCGGGGAAGTGTATATTTTCTGTGTGTGCACATGGACTTGTGGTATGTGGAAATCGCTTTAATCGTAACTGTCATGTTGAAGCCAGTTGGCACCCCGAGGCGATTACCTCATGTGTCCTTCTCCAAATTGCTTGGAGATGTTTAGAGCCTCACCAAATTACTTTCATAATCGCGCCGTAACGTGGCCATTTACACCACGTGAGAAAGTTCCTGCTCACTTAAACCCGCTTTTACATCGATTGAATTCGACAGAAAAGCTATGCTATGTTGCGTTTAGTTTCTAACCCGTAATGAGATGGATAATAAAAAACGAAGAGTCAAGTTTGGGCATAACTATTTACTTTAGTTTTGATTGTTGGTGTTTTTATTGGCGTTTCGGTTAACAAAGCACTAATGGGATCTCTTAAGCACTGGGAAATAACACACACACACACACACACACACACACACACACACACTGGGAGACAATAGTTAGAACCACATACACACTCTTGTGCTGTTGACCTTTCACCCTCGTCACTGTCTTCTGACCCTCCCGGTGTGACCCCCCCATTGGCAGGAGGGTGGGTTGGCATTGGTCACATACCCCCCCCCCCCCCCCCCCCCTCATTGTTTCTGGGTGAGTGTATCTGACTGGAGACGAACAAAGGAGCGTGTGGGCGCCTAAGGACGCAGACTCGCCCTGGTTCTTATTTACATATGAATGTCAACACCTATTTTGTAACTCGTCTCCGATATGTGCATATCAACAGTGATATGATGAGTGTGTAGATTCACTGTCCATGTGTGTGTGAGCGGGTATTGAGAGTTGGTGGACAAACGTTGTGGCCTCATCATTTGGCAATGAAGTGGTTCAAATGTGTTTTTGAGCCAATACTTCCTATGTTGA
Organism: Bovichtus variegatus; assembly: GCA_943593645.1. Classification (NCBI taxonomy): domain Eukaryota; kingdom Metazoa; phylum Chordata; class Actinopteri; order Perciformes; family Bovichtidae; genus Bovichtus; species Bovichtus variegatus. The sequence goes on along the minus strand of CALSCE010009347.1, from coordinate 3,926,197 downwards.
TGAATATGTTTTTGTGCAAATTTGAAGTCAGTAAATACTAGTTATTGAGGCTCATATTTTTCCCATTTACTGCATTTTTTTGTCTTGTTTGCCCGCTGATGCTTTTGAAAGAGAATAGATGTGGCTTCTAAGGTAAATAAGGCGATAAGTTGACCTCTTTGCACCACGAATTGTACAAAACCTGCCAGATCTGCAGTTTTATGTTGGTGATCAGATGTGTTTACTAACTGAGCATGTTTAAATATTAATATAAAGCTTTTACCATCTAAAGATCCAAAAGATTGACTTAAATGTCTCTTAAATATACCACTTAAAGTTAAAGGTATTAAAAATCATTGAAAATGAAAATATAAGCTGGTGTTAAGACTAATATATTATACTTAACTTGATTTAAATCTAGCTAGCAGACTAGGTAGTTGTGTTAAACTTATGATCTAACAATAAATAATTTTAATAAATAATACAATTAAAATAAATAATTAGGTTCAAACAAAATTCCATATACAATACAATTATGTCAATAAATAATTATAATAAGTTGTAAAAGCAATAATGCATAGATGAAAATGAAAAAATGAGTTATATGACTAACAAAGAGCAACAAATAGTCTGAAATTTTGATTTGATCTAGTTATAAATGAAGCTAAAAAAGCAGTTAAATAGACGGCACAGTAATTATTTTATAATCCTTTGTCCCTGATTGCGAGAACAGACCTGCAAATGGTAATAAATTGAGAATATTTGCACATGGCATTTTTTTCTCCTTCCTTAGCAGACTGTTAGTGTCAACCATCAAGTCATGTACTTGATTGGTGTGCAGAGACACACACACACGCGCACACACACACACACACACACACACACACACACACACACACTAAGCCATAATTAGCAGGGTGTCCATGCTTGAGTGGGTGTGTGTTGAGCAGTGGAGTGGACAGTAAGGAGGAGGGTCATGTTAATGAGGACAGACTCGTCACAGCCGTGGATAACTGGCATGTGGACCCAGAGGATGGAGACACTCCTCGCTAATTAAGAATCCCTAATATTAAGTGTGTGTGTGTGTGTGTGTGTGTGTGTGTGTTACTGCAGAGGGGTAAGCAGTGAGCAGTTTGTTGCATGCAGTATGAGTTCATCCTCACAGTCAGTCTGGAGTCCAGGAGTGGTCTCGTCTTTGTTTGTATTTTTTCTAGTTCTTAACGACATCGTGTCATTTTTTAATCGATGGCCTCGAGTCTCAGAGGTTGACTTTTATCTCATTGTACAAATAAATCTCACTTCCTTTTTGTGGTTTCATCACAGAACATTACCCGATCTGGTCTGAATGTTTCCATGACCCTTGACCTCTTCTCTTCTCACCTGACCTTGAAGCATGTGGTTGTGCAAAGCTTGACTTGTAAATGAATAAAATGTCTTTCTTTCAGATGTTATTTCAGTAGAAAGAACATATTCTGTAGGTAGAATGAACGAAATCAATAGCTAAACATGAATTATTTCAGTTCATTATGTGTCCTTCAGTAAAATGTGTTGTTGCACAATTTTGTAACTCAACATTGGTTCAAGCTGACGAATGTGAGAGGCTTCTATCATTCTGAGAGACTGACTGCTGATGTTTTACATAGCTGCATTTCAACTACTTTGTCATGTAGCTGTTGGGAATAATTCAACGTCACATTAACTTCTCACGTTTAGCAAAATTATCCACGGAAACATAGGAAATCACGTGCGCATTGTCGTCCCCCCGTCCCGACTGCAGACAGATCCCCGTCAGGGTTGCTGGCTGGTGATTGGAGGGAGGTGGCTGTAATTTAAAATTCATATTTTACACCCGCCGCCACATCTGCACAGCCACAGGACAGGCCTGCAGCCCCCAGTGTGCCTGCTTCTATGAAGGGTGGGATGCGTGAACACGGCTCACACGTCAGTGCATGTATGAACACACTCAGGCACACATGCATACACACAAGTACTAACGGCACACACAGAATCACACCCCCCCCCACCCCCTTTCTCCATTGTTCCAGCTGAGTAAGACCAGGCCCGCGTCATTTCACCTCAGGGTGCCTGCTGGGGTCAGAGGTTGTGTGTAATTGCCCAGTGCATCTCCCCAGCACAGTAAGCATACTCCAGGAGCTGACACACTCCACTACTCCCCACCTCCAAGTCCTTTTATCAAAAACCAATACAAAGACAAGGAGCGTGTGTGTGTGTGTGTGTGTGTGTGTGTGTGTGTGTGTGTGCGAGCCAGTCAAAGATCACATTCGGAGTTTCAGGTGAGGAGGAAGTGCTACGACCAGACCAGCGCCTACTACTGAATCTCCACTATATAATATAAATGTAATTAACCCATTTTATATTATACACTTTATTAATATTATTATTACATTGTAATATATAAAATATAATAGATGAAAATGTTTAGAATAAATATTACCAACACAACAAAAAAAAACGTTTTCTTCTTTCTGTGCGTATAAAGCATTTACTTTGGAATAAAAATCTAATTTTCTCATGTGTGTGTGAAATCAGTCGAGGGGTTTAAGAAAATTGTCCTATTTTCTTTCGATCTTATCAACAAAAGCATGTTTAGACAGCTGCTGCATCCCATAATATAGCCATAATTGGCTTCTGAGTTTCACCTTAAAAACAACCTCATTGCTATTATACAGGAAGAAAAATAACGGAGCAATAGGTGGAACATTTTCCCTTCAGAAAAGGTGCAGCTGTAAAACATTAGAATAAGCCATGGCTGCTTCACGCCCAATACAATTATGTACCTGCACTCTAATAAATAAAAAAAAACAAGTGTACGGTAAACACATTAACGGAGTTATTTCCTCTCATGATTGGATAAAACATAACTTCATTTTTCAGAGCTGGATTACATGTCAATGTGTCGTGTCCAAGAGTTGAGTCAGTCCCAATGTTAGATCTCTACACAGTCCAAATTATGTTTGTAATAAAACATTTTTAAAAAAGTGTCTTTTTCTTAAAATGATCCTGAAATCCGTCATCAGATTATGTCTCATCCAGACACACGATGGGGAGCCTGACATGCGTCCGGGTCGAGTCCCATCATCACATCTGCATGTTAAGTATTTTAGACATTTCACATTAATGAATCTACTGCATCTATGACACGGACAATAAGTCAGCAGAGTTAGTGGCATCGTGTTTAAAGTAGAACCCCCCCCCCCCCCCATCTGTGTTTCTACAGCAGTGACGGGACACTTTTCCAATGATAGTGCTTAACTTCATGCTGTATAGTTTGACGTAATATTTGCATTTGCTTGGTAATTTATTACTGTGTGCGCCTTCTTATGAAAGTGTGTGTTTTTTTTTTTTTTACACTGCGGGTGATGGTGGCAGTTAATGAATAGGGAAACTGTCAGTGTTAAGATGGAGAGGGAATGAATAATGACCTCTGAGATTATGAATTACGGTTTGATATAACATCGGCTTAACATCCTCTTTAGTTTTACACAAGGTCGTGTCAGTATTATTTTGACTGTACCTAAAAACGGACGTGCGGTCGACGTGGGAAAATTAGGAGCTAAATTGATCGGGGTCGTCTAAACAATACTTTCTTTTTCTATTAAACCTTTTTTTGGAGATTACACACATTGCACGGATTACTTGTACCTCACACATGATACGTCAGAAATGAGTAAACACCTTAATGATCGCAACAAAGTGGTCAAACTTTAATCAAGACATTGTTAATATTTCACTTTGAGTGTGGCTATGTGTAAAAGAGTGCATGACAACAAAATGCTCTGTAACTGTTTAGACAAGTGAAGATGAATTATGACTTTAATTAAGAAATATCAGCTGAATCGAGATGAAGCAGCAAAAACAACCATTTTCACCATCGTCTCTTTTACATGTTTCTCTCTGATATGAATTCTTTGTTTATCTCTCTCTGTCTCGTTCTCTCCTCCGGACTACTTCCTGTTTTCACCTGTGTTCAGGTCATAAGCGGCTGCGTTATGACCTCCATCAGTAGCCTGGAGATGTTACAGCAGACCTACAGGTGAGACCTACACTGAAGCAGCAGCTGGCTTGTGATTAAAAACATCCAAATTAAGACTTCTGTTGAAAATAAATAGTCTTTTATCCAGGATGACATAAAAGGGAAATAATTTCAGCACCCTCTCTTATTCATGTCGTCTGGTGTTCAGTTATTTTGTCCCCTACTGGTTTGGACGGATGGTTTTAATGGTGTAGCAGGAAATGCAACAACGTTTGAAGTGCATGGTAACATGATACATTTTAACTCTCCGCTCCGTTTCACCTAGTGTTGAGTTAAAACAAGTTAATATTAGTAGCCGCATCGGCAAAGGATATAATTCACTGTGCGGATTAAATATGTTTAGCTTGAAAACAGTCGAACGTAAAGATAATTAAAACTGGCACAACACAAATACTGTGTATTGTGCGGTGAAAGGTTTTGCTGCTCAGTTAAACATCTTCGTGTTGGAGACATTAAACATACTTTAAGATTGAGTTTTTAGTGTGTGTCCAAGCAAACCTCTGCAGTAGATTTTCTTCCTGAAGTGCATTTTGTCGTAGAAGAGAGAGGTCACTTCACTTTTGCAAAAAAAAGCTGTATAGCACGATCCCTAGTTTCATTAAAGAACAGCAAAAACATTTCTCATATATTTCAAGCCAGTGACACATTTCCGACTCTTCTGGTGCCATGATGGTGACACATTTCAAGAGTACTGCATTTCCCCAAATCTCCCCCTTGTTAGTTAAATAATGGAAGTCAATGGAGTCACAGGCAGACAAACGGTCTGTGTCGGCCTCACATGCTTAAGACCAGGGATTAGTGTGTGTGTGTGAGGTAGCTAGCTAGCTAAGTGACGCGGTGATGTCATAGTCCTCGTGTTTTCACATGGGAACCCGATAGCTCTGAACAATCCAAGGCGAGCAATTTTTGGCTCAAACGTACTTGACATAACAGAGAGATAATTGTAGACTTTGTGTCCGCGGACCCTCCGGAGATCAAACCTTCTAGGATTTCGGACACTTTGATGACGCGTTAATGCCTGCAAAAACATTTACCGCCTCGGAGATCACAGATGGAATGATGTAAATGTGATGCAGTTCAAGTTAACTGCCCCCTGATATCAGGAGATGATGTAAAGTTGAGATTTACTTTTATTTTGTCTCAACTGTTGCCAGGGTGTTGAATGTAAAATAGGTTCATATTGTATTCCACTTTCACACCTTTTGATCCGGAGAGTCGCCATTACAGATGACATAATGACTGATATTATTTTGTGTAATTTAGTAATGGAAACTCCCGTGTATAGTGAGGTCAAGTAGAACTCGGTCATTATCATTAAAGGCTGGATGACTGCAGTCTTTCGCTGAGTTTCTGGACAGGAGCTGACATTAATGTAACTGTAATAGCAGAATGAATTGACCGTGCTTTAGCCATGGGGATTTATTGAACTTGTATGTATTTGTGAACTGTGTTGGAGCACACATGCTATTTTGTCAGCAGTTGCACATGTTCACAGCAGGCAGCTGGTTGGTTATAGTGACGCACGCATCACAAAGTTCTGCACTCTTGAAACCAAACAAAGATACCTTTGAGACTGTATGTAGCGTCCAATATTTTTAAACTATGTTTTAGTGACTCGTGAATCATTTTTGAGAGATTAATATTAATTTTTTTGGACCGCTACACCCGATGATTTACCGAGGCTGCATGCATGACTACGTTCCCTCTGGATGTGCAATAGGAATTAGAAATGATGATCAAAATAATTACAAAACAAGCAAAACCTTCCAAAAAATGACTATGACGTTGCTTTGTTCAGTTCCTGTCGCAACATAACAAACGTCTATTTCTAGCCTTAGTTCTGTTTTAAATAACATCAGAAATAAAATAAAAAGCATTTTTTTTGTATTAAAGAAACAATGTTCTCTGAGACTTTTATTAAAAAGACTCGGAAATGAACCTTTTGTGTTGATGATTATGACAAAACATTCTTCTCCTCTTCCTGTTTTTACATTTTGCCCTTGAGAAAAATGCAACAAAAAAAAAAAAAAAGCGTCAGCTCCGTCTTTAACAAGGATAAAAAAAAAAGGTTGCTTTAAAGAGGCAGGTTGCCTTGAAGCGAAGCGTGAATACCTTCTAAATCGTAAAAACATCTTTAAAAAGTGTGAGAATGAGAGATGCGTAATTTTAAAGCTATGTTTAAAAGTTAATGGTTTTCTTTTATATTGCTTGACACCTGGCATTGATGACAAGCCTTGGCAGGTAACCTTTACTTCAGGGTTTTCCATAAACATGATTATCAATATTCAGCCACCGGGTGTATTTGTTATCCTTCGGGGAAATCTCCTGTCAATTTATTTGATCTATGTTTTCTATCACACCCTCTCTGAAAAAAAATATATGACGAAGATAATAAGGATACATGCAGAAGAAAGGGAGTGGATATATTGGAATTTAAGCAGCATATTTGATCTACTATTGGAATTTAAGAGGCGTAATATTATCAGTTATAAACGCAGTTGTAATGTGAATAATGCAGTAATAAGTGCTGTAATCATGTGTGAATATACAGCCGTAGTAATGCTGTGTCTCATACTAATAGTGGAAAGATGTCAATACATATCGGTCTTATCTGTTTAAGCTTTGCTAATATTAAAAAGTCCATTAGTAACGTTAACATTTACACGGTTGCTTCTACTTGAATATTTTATTTAATAAATTATACTTCTACTAGCAGTTTCGCAGCATACTTTTTCCTCTCATAAAGAATAAGATGTATGTACTTCTACTCCCTCACCACACTACTCTACTTTTACTGATACTTTTAGCTGTGAATAATAAAATAATAATAATAATAATAAACACACGATGCACTCTGCGTCCAGGCCCATCTTTTTCTAGGATTCGGTAAATGACAAGTTTTTTTCCTTGCTGTATTTTAAAAGATTAAACCGTGTTCACCAGCACATGTGTTTTCATTTGTCTGGATATGACACTTTAATGACCATTAATAGCACTTTTTGTTATTACCCGTTGAGGACCTGTACATTAATTTATATTATTATATGACATTAATAATATTAACTTGCATCTATAAAGGTTAGTCACTACTTAAGTACTGTTTTACGAGATACTTTGTACTCTTACTCAAGTAGTTCATTTTTTTCTTCTTAAGTAAATACACCTAAATGTAAGACATGCAAACCAGTAGTTACAGTGTTTGTTGCAGTTATAGTAATACGTGTAGTAATAATAGTGACAGTTTTCCCACTTTTATCAAACCTCGTCAGGGAAAAGTGGCTCTTAAAAATGTGTGTGACAGTCGTAGTCATAGTGTACAATATGTTCCTGTGGTAGTAACACTGTTTCCTATAGTTTTATACTTTTACAGTGTGTGTGTGTGTCTGTGTGTAACAGTAGTTGTACTTTTAGTGATGTGTTAATATGATCCGTATTATTATATTACTGTTAGCCGTGAATATGTGCTATTATTATCTATTCCAGCAGGCGTATCATGTCTGTCTCATGTTATCTGTCCATGGAGGAGTTCGGGCTGCTTCGTCTGATTTATGGCTCTGGGGTCTAACTGTGTATATTTACAGTCTCATGACCTGAGAATGACACCCGCTGGGCTGAACAAGGAGGGGAGAGAGGGGTAGGGAGGGTCACGGACTGTAGCACACACACACACACACACACACACACACACACACACACACACACGCGCGCGCATATACAAACACACATTCAACGTTTTGTCCGATACAGCCACAAATACACTTTGACAACAAATATTCGACACAGGCGTAAAAACACGTGATCACATGTTGTTGTTGTCATGGACGTCTTCAATGTTTTTGGGTGTTTTAATTATTTGACTTCCCACACATATATGTTCAAACTACAGCGAATGCATCCAGACATCTAGCGTTGTGACACGCATGTAAAGTGACAGCGATTATTATCTGCTCTGACTAAGTTAAACTTCTTCTTCTTCTTTTTTTTTGTTGTTGTTGTTGTTGTGATTTAACAGAAGGTATTCTGGGAAATGTGGGTTAGGGTTAGGGCAGTAGAGTTGGATGAAGTAATCCTGGGAAAAGTGACGACTAAAAGAAAATGCAAATCACAACGCTTTCAACATAAAGACTCTTGGAAGCCGGCGAACATCGCACGTCGAGCTAAGTGGTGGATAAGAAATTGGCTGAGCTTTAAACAAGGTGACAGCTGTTTGTTTACAGATCCCAGCACCCCGGGGTGACGGCGGTGTGGATTGACACCTCAGCTTCAGACTGTCACACGCCCGTTCCCAGAGAGGCAAATGGTGCTTGGCAAAAAACTACAGTTCACATGGGTTTGATTAAACCGCTGGTGATAGTTTGTACCTTAGTGTTGTGCTAAAAAAAAAAAAAAAAGCTTTAGGGGCACTGGGTGTGTGTGTGATTTACATACCTGTGTGAAACTCTAGCAGGATAAACAGCAGGATCACATCTGTGCTCTCCTCTGCCTCTCTATGGCTCCTCACACATCGCTACCTCCACGGCCACAACTACAATCCTCTTCTTCTGTCTTTGGCGTCCATCCCAAGTTCTCCTCTAAGTTTGTTCCTCCTGTCTTTCTCTCGCTACCTCTGTCCTGCCTCTATAACTGAGCTACTCATTACAATGAATGAGTAGCTCAAATGTTTATTAGCGTGATATCAGAAGTTATCGAAACATTTTTTGGGAAAAAAGCATGGCAGCTAATACTTCCAGAACTCACTGATTTACAGGTTTGCTGCCGTTGAGCCCGTACACACAGCAGAACTAAAAGTTGAGCTCACTGATGATTCTTTTGGCATACTCTTTTCTGTTAATGTAAATGTTCAGATGCGTGTTAATTAGTCCCGACTACAGCCGCGTTCTTGACGCACAGACATGAGATCGATCCAATAATCTCACTCTTGGAAAGAAAGCTAATAAGCTATTTTTTTTTAATAATGTTGAACTATTCCTTTAACTCTCGTCTGTCTCCCCCCCTCCCTCTCTCTCTCTCTCTCTCTCTCTCTCTCTCTCTCTCTGTATGTTTGGAGATTCAAGCAATCTGATTGGCCGGCCCAGCAGGAATAAACGCTGTGAAGCTGGGCTCGGAGAAGGGGTCGCTGTGTTTTATGAGCCATTAAAGTTTTATTCATCCCTGCACCGAGCCTTCGGCCACGGGGTCACCATGCTTTAAATAAACTCTCATCACTCCTCTACCCCCTCCTCCCAGATATCTGCCCTCCCACCCCCCTCCCCCCTCAAACCCTTCCACCCACAGACTTAATGGACTGTTTATTGTTTGATGTTCAAGTCCGACTTCATCATTTTTTCCCTCTCTCGCTCTCTCTCTCTCTCTCTCTCTGTTTTTCGCCTTGCACTTATGTTCAGTGGTGTGGAAGTTTGAGTGATGTGGTTTGTCCGCATGTTTGTACTATGTGTCGATTCATTCTGCGTGTGTGTGTGTGTGTGTGTGTGTGTGTGTGTGTGTGAGCATGCCTGTGCTAGCATTACATACATGCAGCATGTCTAGGAATTCCTTCCGTGTGTCGTGTTTTTCGTCTTCATCAACTCTTCCTTCTTCCTCTCTGTTTAATTACGGGCACACCGAACGTTCAAAGGATAAAGCAGGTGATATTTTTTTATTGTTATTATTTGTCCGTGTAGCCAAAGCCTAATGTGTTTTATTCCTCTCTGCCACTTACTTCCATTGTTGTCCAAAAAAAAATTGAAAACGCATAACCCCTAGTTTATTTTGAGTCAATCCCATAAACACAGTCCTGCTGCCAGAAATACTTATGTTTTAATTTACAGTTGAAAATAGGCCATAGGAAATGTAATACTTGGTCCTGTTTGAGTAATGTTTGCTAACAACTAAAGTGCCCAACTGTTTAAAGTAATCACACAGCCTCTAAAAAAAATGTAAAAAAAAAATAAATAAATTATAAAACTTTTGCCTGCTTGACGTTCGTCTTCAGTTGGAACAAATGGGCTTGGGCCTGAAATTGGGTCGGGACGTTGGAAAGTATTGGTAGATGCACTCAGGCTGCGTTCACGCCTACATTAGCACAATGAAAAACACAGTCCTCTCATTCATTTTCAGTGAGATCACAGTGTTTATGCGGTGGGCTTGACGAGGCAGAAAATTGCAGGATCGGCTCACTTCTTTACAGAACGCAAACATCATCAGACAAGGTGCCGCCTCGGCCAGTCGAATGGGCGCGAGCGTATGTTCCAGGTGCATTCCTTTTGTGAACGCTGTTTCTGCCGTCGTCGAACGTGACTCTCACTGTGATAGCTTCCCACGCAAATCTGGCGGCACAGTATTATAAATCGTCGCGAAGTGCCCTGGTGTCAGACAAGCCTTCTAACTCGTGGATCTACTTATCAAAGTGGACTTCCTGGATCGTACCTGAAGCAACATGCCCCACCAACGCAGCACAACACACCCTCTGTTCAGGCTGAACTTCCAGTCATTCATTGTCGGCTCTGGTCTTTTCATGGGATTTGTTGACAATAAGCTTATCCTGATACTTTAAAGATGCAATAGTTCATCGCCCTGGAGCTTGTGAAGCACTTTTTGGCCAACAGGGACAGGGTGATGGAAGAGATATTTTGCAGGGGAGAGAGAGAAAGAGAGAGAGTTTGCAGAGTTCCCTTGCATGTTGTGTTACCGCTGACCCTATCCTCAACTTTGACCCCTGACCCCACCAGAGATCTGTCATGAGAGGGAGCTGCTTAACACAAAATGGAGCCTGGTTCAAGAGTCAGAAGGAGAGGGAGACATACAGAGTGGGGGGGAGAGAGAGGGAGACAGTGCTCCACCGCACACAGAGGACTCATTTATCCTCTCTCTCTCTCTCTCTCTCTCTCTCTCTCTCTCTCTCTTGACTGCAGTTTTTTTTGTCCTCTTTTGTTTTCACTGCACAGAAACTGTTGCCCTTTCTTCCTATACATCTCCTTTCTTTCTCTCTGTCCTTCCTCCCCCCATCTTCTCACCCTCGTATGGTTGCTTTTGGACAACAGCATGCCATCATCAGCGGCCACCGCCACCACAGGTACGGATTCATGGCTGCGAGGACCAGCAGGATTCTGGGGGGGAATTTGTGAGACCAGGCTTTAATGAGAGCAAGGCCTCGTCAGCCGGCGAGAAATGTATGCAAATGATATGCACACACCAAAAGGACCCTGGGTAGGCGAGGCGAGCGCCGGCCGAGCACCCGCTGAGCTCTGAGGAAGATGAGCGGCTCAGGTCAGAAGAATGACAACAAAACACCTCCTCCTCCTTTTCTTCTTCTTTCTTTTTCTTCATCTTGCATCTGGGAGAGCAGAGAGAGATGAAAACAACACATTAGCTGAGAGTTTGTTGCTACATAATGCCGTTGATGTGTATTTAATTTCTTGGCTGCTGTTGCTAGGTAGATTTGTTTTTCTGTTATTTATCGTTGTAAGCACACTGACGTTTGTGGGGTAAATTATCTGGAGATTAAACATTTCTGTGTTTTACCTCCAGACTCTCCTGACTTTTAATTGTCGTAAATTATAACCCTAAAAATAAAAGAATTGAACTGAGCAGAGAACTCACATTGTGCCCTCTAATTGTGCTTATGGAAGTCAGTTTTGTTAATAGTGTAATTTGACAATAACTTCTTTTAACATTTGGACATTCAGACTCACAACATGGCTATTTAATCATCAGGATATAGTGTATGTAATAGGCCCAGATGTAAGTGAATTTACCTGTTTTACTTCTGTAATAAAATGCATTCTTCAACAATTATAAAGGACCATTGTAATTGTAAGTTATGTGTGCTTGTAATATTGCATCTCACTTTATGTATCCTTGTTATTTCTTAGTTTAATAAATGAAATACAACAATTTATTTTTCAGCAATAACCTGTTTTTAAAAGTAATCTAAATGAATTTGAATTTTAACTCCAGTAATTCTTTTAAAATGTGCTATCAATTTTTTTTCCCCCAATTTCTATTTACTTCATAATTATTATATTTTGTTTGTTTTACTTCACCTAACACAAGTGCTATTTTAACCAGTGTTGTGCAGAATTATGCTCTTAAAACAGAGGATTATGAAAATAAATATTACGCCTGTTGCACACATTCTAAAAAAAAAAATTAATCGTTTTTATCTTAATTCATCTAGAATTTTTACCAGTTCACTTGTTGCTATTCTGAAATAATAATGAAATCTGTCTGGATTTTTAATTTTTTTTTATTACAATTTTTTTAAAAACAAACACGCAGAATTCACAATTGTCCGCAGCTCGTGCGCGCCTCTCCCCTCCTCGCCTGTTTGTTTGCTCGGAGCATCGCCCTGCAGGAATTATGCACCGTTAACTGGCCTGTCGGATCTGACTGCCCGCTGCAAAAAAAGAGAAAAAGAAGAAGAAAAGAAAACGAATAAAGGATGAGGGCGAGACGTCGGCATGACAATTTCGATGGCGTTAACTAGTGATCGTTAAAATGCGCCACAGTCGAACCGCAGCAGAAATGGAAACCTTCTTTTTTTTACACCGTCGCCTTCGGGTGGAAATAAACGAGAGGAAACGGGAGGAGGACAAAAAAAAAAAAAAAAAAAAAAAAAAAAAAATCCAGTGAATCTTGGGAAGAAAATGAGAGTGGCACCTGATGATGTCGACTTTGACACGTGTTAATTGCTGCTCAGCTCTCCTCATTAGGGAGTCTCAAATTATTTTAGCGCTGCAGGCCACAACGCCTTGTTTACTTTGCTGAGGAGGCAATCTGGCCCAAACTTCTCACGGTAAGGCACAACACGTCTGGGCACATTTATTTTGGCGTAAATTACCGCGATAAATAAATGCGTGAAATTATTAACGAACCAAAAATGACTTCAAATATACTGAAATGAATATGAGCATTAAAAAAAAATGTTGGAGATAAGAAACATGCCTATTTTTGATATTAGTTTGTTGTTATAACTGTGGTCACGTGAATTATTGAAACGCATCTGTTCCTCTTAAATCAAATTTGTTTTATTAAAAATATAATTTATAATGCCTCTGTTTTGTTCCCAATTTAGGATTGTTGCTCCTTTGTCAATACTCAAGACAGGAGGATATTTATTTTGATGCATTTGAGTGTCATCTTTTTCTCTCTGATAATCAAAGATTTACAGTTAAGTACGGCCTCTATTGCCAAATCAATAACAATGCTAAAAAATCAATAACATTCTCAGATAAAATGGTGTCATCAACAGCCGGACAGAATTGCTTCGATGCAGCAGCTGCATTCAAACAATCAAGCAAATGCATTCACACACTAAAATCCTTTTTACTTTTGTGATTGTATTCAAATGTGTGTCTGCAGCCTCGACTTCAATCTGCTGCTGCATCCTCACCCTTCACCCACACAGCTCTTTGTAACAAACACACACACACACACACACACACACACACAGATTCAGTCCAGTGTCTGGGAGCATCGGCCCTCATCCTCTCTGCTAGATTACTTGTTACCTGTTGGCATGTATTTATATGGCCTTGCATGGTGAATTATAAAGCCTTTGTTATTGCCCTGGCTTGGGGTCGGCCACTTGTTTATGACACCAGTAATGGCGGTAATTGTTACTGTTGAGATTACCTGTCAAGAGGACCCGGGCGGCGAGCTAGGAGAAGGCGTCCTTCTCTTGACAAGGGGTGACAGGGGGACGGGGAAGAGGACAGGGGGGGGGGGGGGGTAGAGAGATTGGGGATTGGAGGGTTGGGGGGAGGCTGGGACGCCCTGATGACTTCTCCGCTGATAATCAGCCGCCGCGGCCTGTGGGATAATTCAGCTGTCAATGCCACCGAGCAGGGCCCAGCATCAGCCAGCCGACCCCAGCTGGCGTCATTCATTTGGACCGAAGATGGGGATGGAAGCGAGAGGAGGGGCGAAGGGATGCGGGAGCAGAAGGAGACCGAGGAGCAGAGACAGTGTCTCCATCTAATGTCTGAGTTGGCCTTCAAACGCAGTAAATTAAAGCCATCATGAAACACTTTGCAGTTTAGAAGAGAAATATCTCGGCTTTCAAAATGTCTGTCCACGTGCAGTTTCTCGACAAACTGCTGATGTTAGCCTATCAACATTATACGAGGAAACCCTCACGATTTGCTCCTACTTTAGGTCTTCCTTCGTACGCCTAAAATGCACTTTTAACTTTTCCTGCTTTAATTCAACTTTTCATTTGCTTTTTATTGATTATCGGCCTAAGCCTTTTCTGTGGTAAATAATTGAAGATGTTGACACAAGACTCTCTGGTATTTCGTAGCAGTAGAGTGTGTATCTGTGTGTTCAACCTCTGCCTAAATTATGTCCGTAAATTGTCAGTTTATGACTTGTCGTGTGTTAACAATTCTAATTCCAATATCCTCTATCTAAGATTTTAAAGGTCCCCGAGCTTCACATGATGAGAGTTATGGTTTTCATTATGCTTAACAAATAAATTCCATATCAATGAAAGAGTATTTATCGAATTACTCAACAATACTGGACCCTGATTGGAACAGTCTGCAGCAGCTCGTCTGTGCCATATGATCTAAACGTTGAGTGAAGCGTTCCTGCAAACAGGACCCACTGGAAGACTCGCAGATATTCCTGCTTCAATTAACATGACATTGCAAGACAGTGGATTTTTGAAAATGCAATTACTTTAAACTGACCCACTCAAACAAATCCAAAGTTTAGTAATGTGAAGATTAAATGCACTTAATATTTCATTAGGTCCCCACCTAATTCCTTCTGTATAAGTAATCTCGTTGTCTTCCTGGACACGTGTGCGTCATAAAGACGGCAGCAGTGGCTAAAATGGAAGGCAAATCACTTTTCAAATGGTTTTGGAGCAGCTATCAGTGTCATGCCTGAATGGCTGTCTTTATCAATGATTCTGCCTGATATGGAGTAGGGTGGGTGTGGAGGGTCGGAGGGGGTGGAGGTTCCCAATCTGTCCCTGGAATCTTTCACAGTTTAAGGGCCGGGAGCGGCTAAGAAACTGTCAAAGATTTGGACAGCTAAAGTCCCCGGGTGGCGAGCGGCGAGCTGTTTTCTCTCTGTATTCCACTGTGGCAACACGCAGGGTTGTAACACTGCGCCACTGCTGCTCCAGTGGGATAATGTCACAGAGGAAATAGTGCCAGTAAATTGTCTGCACTGTATTTTCTTTTTTTTTTTCCCTCCATGATATGGGATCTGTTGTGTTGGATTGGGGGATTTTTTTTTTTTTTTTTTTTTTTCAGATCCTATTTTTGAATTTACCATGTAAAAAAAAAAAAAA
>CALSCE010009347.1:3893132-3910783 GCA_943593645.1 Bovichtus variegatus | reverse complement strand
AAAAAAAAAAAAAAATCAAAAAAAAAAAAATTGATTGTTACCTTTTTAAAATCTAATGAAATGACTGAAACGTGTGTAGGTACCATAGACTGATGCATTGTGAAAAGCATATTGCATATTGTTTCTACCTCAGCTATATATGACCACTGTCCCACTCTTTTATATCTCTAATTATACATTCTACTGTTTTTGACAAACTCTTCACACAGTGTGCTTTCACCGTCATTTTATTAAGAATTATAGAGAAGAATTTCAGCTTTACTGTTATATTTATTATTATGGAGTCCAGTGGGTTATTCTTACTGTGGTCTTCCACAGAAAACAAACCGATTTGTGGCGATTTAAATGAGTTCAAAGTGAGCGACGCTGGACTCGTGTAGACCACCGAGCAATCAACACATGAAATATTTCATCTAAACCGAGCGTGATATTATTTTCACAACACCTCCTGCGTAATTTTGATGATGTTTGAGCTAGACTTGCTTCGCCTCCACCCTTTTACAACTGTTACGTGCACAGAGGATCCTGTGTAACATGGCAAGGCAGTTTTGCTTAATGTGTCAGAATGGAAAATAAACACGAGAGCTTTTGCACATACGCACGCCGGCGCTCATGAGATAGAGGAATTCTTTTCAGTGGATTTAGAGAAACCTGTTCCTCAGTTTGAGTAATGCTCACGGTGCATTTTTTATTTATTTTTGTTGCTAATTTGTGACTCAATAAATTTACTTTCCACTTGAATGCAATTCCCTTTGCTTTTAACCACACCTGTTTATCTGTTATTGTCACAGGCCATGAATCAAAAACAATTGCTTCATAACTTCATTTTGTACCCGCACAATTTTTATTGCCACGGTTTAATCCTTTGGCTGGTTGACAAAATGGAATATCGTCATCATCATCATCATCACAACTTTATCAAGAAATTTATATTAAGACAATCTCTCCTCAATATTAAAATAAAGCACAATCTCATTTCTTATTCAAATGATAGCATTAGGCGCGGATGCATTTATCACCCGATACAGGAGTGAGGTTATAAACAATGCCATTCATTATCCGGCCCAGATGCAGCGATTGTTGATTAAAGGGCTTTGAATATAACAGCCACACACACTTGCACACGTTCACACACACACACAGATGGGTGGACATTAGGAAAAGAGAGAGGCCATCTGAATAGGCTGGAGGGACATTAACGGCAACAATGATTGATATTTGCCGCACAGGCTTTTTAATGGTATTGTTATTCCTCAGAGTTATACCCCGTCCTCCCTACGTCTCGTCTCGCAGATAAATGGAGGTGTAATAATGAATAGAAATTATCCTGATTATTTTGGTGGAGGTGGCGGGAGAGCGAGCGATGAGGGGGTGAGGGGGGGGGTGGTGGGGGTGATTCATAATCTAACATGAAGCTTAAAGCTTAGTCAACAGTGTCTTGTGGTATTTCTTTATTGTCCGGCGACTTCCTTTGTAGGGGAAAAATGTGCAGGGTGCAGCTCTAAAATGCTGCATATATTTTTTTTTTTAATCAACATTTATATTGATTGCTCAGTATTAAAAAAGCAAATTCATCCTCCTAATGTCCTGTAAGTGAAGGTAAATGAAGGTAGATGCTAACCACAAAGATATTTAATAATGAGATGTATAATCATTCTGGCGTAAAGACTGCGTTTGTGTTCATCCATTGTGATTTTAAAAGGGTTTAATCAGCCAAGCATCCCCGACACATGATGCAGCGCTGACACAATGTGAAGTCGCTGTATGATATTTTCACACAACAGGTATAAACTTTCATAATGTAATTAATCGGACAAGACACTGTTTTACACTGATGTATATTCAGAGATTTCATAAACATTATTAACTTCAACTTTACAATTGTTACAATATATTTTGCATTTTGTATAATTTTGTTAGATTTATTTGATTTAAATTTGAAATTTTACTTCACGTTTGAGTTGATCACAGGCACCGTGCTGAACCATCACAACCCTAACTAAACCAAAAGCAGACTTTCTAATCTCGCGAGGCCGTGCGCCGCTGTGACTCACTCTAACTGTGATTATGTATTAGTTGTGTTTTCTTGAGAGCCTTCACTGCTGCTGAGTGTTGATCATGTGAACAGCTGAGGTGGACATCGCCAAAACACATTATTTGATGTGAGAGGCCAGCTTGTCCAAAGCAGTTGTGTTTATTACACACTCCTCTGGCACCTGCTGCAGTGAGTCGGCCTGCCAGGACACACACACACACGCACGCACGCACGCACGCACGTACGCACGCACGCACGCACGCACGCACGCACACACACACCTCCATCCAAAATCTCTTCATTCAGCCACTTTTCACCCAAATGACGGCCATTATCACTTTTCAATTAGATTTGCAGGACTCAGCTGCTGTTTCAGTTGTGCGCTGTATTGTTTCGTGAAACTTGAAAATGTGACCAAACGACACATGAACCCAACGTCATTTAGTTTAAACTCAAACCCCTGCAAGGTTGAATCCAAACGCGGTTCTTTTCATAACGTAATGGCAACGATTTTAGTTTTGTGTTTCTAACCAACCCGTTTGCCAATCCAATCCAAAAGTGATGTTTTACAGCTTTAAATGCAAATGACTCGGGCAAGAACAACACCGAAAAACGTCCGACAGCATGCACGTCATCCTGCGTTGCCTCTCTCGTGGGCTGTTTGTAGTCTGTATCGGAGATTACACACTATAAACAGTGGGGGATTGGCTCTGTGTGGACATTTATTTAACCGTTGTCTTGGTGCTTGTGGCTGTCACCTGTTGTTTCTTGTTCTCTATATTTAATTGTATTTCCTTTCCCTCTGTCTACCTCGCACTCTGTCATTCACTGTTGTCTGTCCTGCTCACATCACGGGAAACATTTTGCTTCTCTATCGTGGTGGAAGAATTATTTTGACTCGGTTCTAGCGTCGCTTTAAAGTCAGCATAAGACATTTTTATTTATTTTTTTTATCATTTTGCCTTCTTTGTTACTCCAGCGTCTGCTTCATATGCTACTATTCCTCAGGTCATCACATTTGTTATTTGGAGACTTAAAAACAAAAGTAGCATATTTATTTATATTTTTTATCACTGGTTTATACAAAATCTTGTTTACTAAAGATATAGTCTTTTTTTTTAGCTGCTATTTACTTGAATCGAAGCTCCCCCAATTAAACTACTGGATGCACTTAAATAATGTAATAAAAATAGTTTCCTTTGAATTCTTCTGCTGTTCTTTTTCTTCCTACTCCTCCTAATCCAACCAACAAGACCTCACTTGTCTTTGTCATGTCCCCTCTTTTTTTTAATCCTTTTGCATCTCCTTTTCCCCCTCTACTGTTCTTCCTCGTCCTCTTTCATCTCCTTCATACCAACATGTTGTGCATCATCCATTCCCACCATCCCTCCTTCCTTTCTCCCTTTCCTTTACTAGGGTGTAATGGTGTGATGCCTCCCTCCAACGTCTCCCCTACCCCGCCACCCTTCCACTCTCTCAGTAATCAGGGCCAGATGGAGGCAGAGATGGAGTGATGGAGGGAGGGAGGATTGGGTTTGGTCCTAGCAGTGTCTTAGAACGTGGGGAGCTGTCAGCCCTGCAGGGAGAGAGGAATTCTCCAGCAATAAAATAGGGATTTATCACCACTCTACCACAGAGAGAGAGAGGAGAGAGATGGAGGGAGAGGCTGTGAGGCAGAGAAAAGGACGAAGAGATCAAGAAAGTCAGATAGAGAAGGGTGACGTCGGAGAGAAAAGAATAGAGAGAGGCAGAAATAGAAACCCGCAGAGGGATAAAGAAAGGCAAAAAAAAAAAACTGATAGAAGACTTTTCATCATCGTAAAGCTTCAGACAGATGAGGGAGGTTGAAGGAAGGAACATGCAGAATGATAGACTGAGTTTGCCGCTGAAAAAAGCCTGAAAGGAAGAGCAAGCTAAAAAGACGAGAGGGGAACAGAAATTGAGTGAGACAGTTGTGTGTGATGACACCCACGGCTCATCTGCTCACATTCTAGCAGCCTGACAATTTCTTTCTTGCCATCTGCACCAATGCAGAAAGGCGAGCGTCTGTCCAGAAAGTAATGCCCAGTTGCGTTCAGGGGACGGGGTGTTAAGCAAAAAGGCTCGACCTCCCCTACTGGGCCAAATGAACCTGCTAAAATAACCGCTCTCCACAATCGGCTGTGTAATTGAAACCAGAATGTGCAGGATTTGATAAATTGCTTGACCCTGCAGGAATGTTAAGGTCGTAAATTTTTAGTGCATTTTGGCCATGCTGAAGTGTGTAGAGGTGTATGTTAAGAGTATGTCCATTGGTGTGTATGCGCGTCTGAGATTCACAGAGAATGGCTGTGTGTGTGTATTTATTATTTCAAAATATAATGGCCGTCCAGAGTTGTGTCGAGATGGCAAGCCACAAACGCGAGCGAGCGCACAACATGTGTGCGTCCACAGCAGGCACATCCGCGTTCGCGCACGCATACCTACAAATTATACTGCACATTCCCACTCAATGACCAGATAGACTATAAATTGTACTTCTGCTCCACATCTTCAGTTTACATCAAAGCAGTAAATTTAAAGATGTTCAAGAGCAGAGCTGCTTAGTGGAGCTGAAAAAGGGAGTACACACATACCTGACATTGCTAAAATATTCCAGCCAAGCTACAACATATACGGTTTACTGCCTCTTCTAAATGTGAAGAGATGCCTTGAAGATAGATACACTTAAAGTCCAACGTTGCACACACGTATATCACTCTAAACACGAGGAGCTTATTTTGAAATTATTAATTTATGCAACAATTCTTTTTAATTTCCACGATTTCTTAGAAATATTGTGTCCTTATGTAGTAAAAGTTTGAACTCCCATCTGTTCAGATGATGCTTTTAAAATGTTAATATCCCTCTCCAGAAGCAAGTAGTAAAGTAGTGCTGTTACTGCCACAATCCTCTACATGCATAACAATCTGTGCGTCTTCCCTTGAAAGATTTTCGGGAAAAAGAGATGGTTTTTTTTTAAAGTTCAAAACATGTTCCCTTTTGTGTTTGGAGCGACTCTTAGTTATGAGCCTCTCACAAATCTGTCTTTATGACTGCTTCTCACATGCCGCTCCAACTCTTTAAAATACTCTGGCTGGCAAAAGTTTTCATACACATATACATATAGTCAATGATCGTGTTCATAAAGCTCTTTGAAATGATTCCACGATGCATGTTGGGCTGTAACGAACTAACTAACACTAAAACACTCAATAGGATGACTTTGAAGTCAGCTGTACTTCAGGTTCAGTTCTTGAAAATCTATTTTGTTCAAGGTATGACTGAAAGACATTTATTATTTTAACTATTAATCTCCAACGCAGCTTTTCTCACTTGATTCCTGCCTGATTACAACTGTGCGTTTTGTATTTGGTGGGTCGTGGTCCAGAGGGCGCTTTAAGAGATGTTAAAAACAAAGCCTTTACTGTTTTCTTCTAACTCTGTGTGCTTCACTTTAATTCAGTTGCTACTTTGTGTGCGTTTGCCTGTAAATGTTTATCATGGGCAGCCATTCGCTCCTCGGTACAGAAATAGCTTGTAAGCTAAGATGCTCTCAGCAGAATAGCCCAGTGTGCACTTTTTTTTTCCATAAACGTCAATGTAATGCAAGAAAGCAGGTTTATCTAGGAGTATTAGCCTTGACCCTGCACCATTTTCTTCATCCACTAAAAGTATCACTATAAGTTAAGAAATCAGTGAATCACTGAGAACTCATTGTTCTCTGTCGTACAGGCTTGAAGTCCAAAACACAGTCGCAACGTACTATGTGCATCAACGCGGCAAACTGTCATGCTACACACCAGCCCATGCCAGGCTGGACTCCAATGGCCAAACACGCAAAAGGTGGAGCAGAAATTCTGCTGTGCTAGGGGGGAAAGGTGAGAATTGTTCAAGTCCAGTTAAAGGCACACTCCTTTAGACAGTCTCAAAGGTGTTCGTGGCATTGTACTGGTTCGGCACGAGTGAGACAAGTCGAAAAAGAAAGCTTGATGTGAAACCCTGCATGCGTTCTCACCTCTGCATACCTGGCCTATTACTGCGTAACATTGGCATGCTTGTCAAATTGCCGGATGCTGTAAAACAATCGCTCAAGCACCCCATTTAAATAATACCATCACCCTAAGGGGTTCCTTCTCAGCTGCAGGTGCCAGGAAGAAAAGAAAACTCAGGACTTGGGCAAAAAACAAAGCTGATCAACCAATAGTAAAACCATAGCTTCCATACCAGACCCATCGCAGCTCCTGAGCTCCAGATGGTGGACACCAGACACATGGACCACTGGTCCACAAGCCAAAGTCTGCCAGGCTCCTCTCGCTGCCTCAGATTTAAGCAGCGGCGTGGTCCAACCCAGACCGAAACAAGACCAAGAATAGCAAGGACAAATCCATCCTTAGCTGTCATCAGGTATGTTATCATCACTGAAAACATGTAGATGAGGAGGGTGGCCTTTTTATAGAACAAGCATGGGCAAACTCTGATTAGCTGAGCACATGCAAAAGTGCAGCCTCCCATGGCAAAGCCTGGGAGAAAGTAGAACATAAGCCTACTTGTACGTTAAAGGTATGACATGTTCTTGAGTGATTGGAATGCAAAAAATGAAAAATCCACATTACAAAGACAATTAGACAACGGAACCCAATGGCAACAAAACCTGAATGAAAAATGAAAATGCTATAAAAATGCAGACAAGTCCTGGACATTTTAAAAACTCATTCATACAGTTTATGTATATATGAACTAGTCTCCATGTGTATGTATGTCAACAGTGCTGAGGGCATGGAGAGCCCAGCCAGGACCAGAGGGCATAGAGAGGTCAACACAATGTAAACAGAGACCGCCGCACGATTTACGATGTTTGCTGGCTGCTAAGACGCGGGGTCTGCACATTCTCCCAATCATAATTGCTTTTTGCAGCTTTTCAATCAACCAGACTTGGTGGACATTGTTTTTGTATTTTTTTTTTTTTTCAACTCTCATTTTCCCCCTTGTCATCAGGCAGGCTGCTCTGTGTGTCGGTAGCTGCCCTCGCGGAGCTGTGACTCGAGTCTAAACGTAAGCAAAAGTCGAAAGCTCCAATAGTCTTTCCTTTTTTTCCATTCTCCTCTCGTAATGAGGAGCAGACGTTGTTTCTTTCTCTCCCTCTATTTCTCCTGCTCTTTCGAAACCCCGACAATGGCCACTCCACTCTGGCTGACAGAAAAGGGGAAACCCAGTCACACATGTGGACATCTGGTTGGACATGGAGAGCATGCAGCCCCCGCTGCATTTCAACCCCCCTTCCCCGCCTGTTGACAGTCGTTACCTGTGCCCCAGCGGGCCCTCGTTGCCCCAAGATAAAACGACCTCTATCCGGAGCCAGACGCATAAATATTTCTCTTTCTATATTCCAAAATAGCTTTTAATTTTACAAGTTTTATGGCCCTAATATTAAGTGCATATGTTTTACAAGACACCGTGTCCTCTGCCTCACCCCTCGGGTTCACAATTGGAGTTTTTTTCTTTAGTCTTCTAAGGGAAGAAAAGTAAAAAGCATAAATGGGAGGTAAAGGTAAGCTTCAGAAGGATTTCTTTCTGTATATCTTTCCAAGGATCCACGTGTTCCACCTGAATTATTGCGGGGCATAGATGATTGCTGAATGCTAGTTTTTTCATCAGTAATCATTACAAATGTAGCAATGCTAATGATTTCACATCATGCAGACAGCAGAGAGACATTCGTGTATTAACAGCAACCCACGTGGTAGCGGGGAACTGACTGTCCCACATGTTGGTTGCTGTTTTAACTTCAAATGTTCCCTATTCCCTAACTATTTTGCTTTTCCACGTGTATCTGTGTTCGTAGCCTCCCCATGACCTCTTTCTCTCACTCCATCTCATCAACATCGCCCACATGTGTTTCAGTGACCAGTTACAGCATACAGCTCCGATTCATCTTTCATGAAACAGATTCCAAATTTTCATCAGCATATGTGACCAAACGGCACGAATTCAAGCTCATTTAACTTGAAAAGAGTGCCATCTGAGAAAATAATATGATAATAAAATGCACTTAATGAAAAACGTACTTGTCTTCCGTCTACATATAATATAATTCAACGTCTGAGTACAAAGGTTGTAATATAAAGAAACTATTACATTTGTATTACTCTAAACACAGAATGACATGGCGTAACAAGAGTAACGGATAACGGAGCTTTAGTTGAGCATTCAAGCCAACGTGAGTCCTCAGGTTTAAAGTATACTCAAAACAAGATTGTGTTTTAATTTTGCTCATGTCTCATGACTAACAAAGCGTTTTCATTGAATTAACAGTGCAGTGGACCGAAGACCTGAGTCTCCACTTTCCTCAGGAGAACAGACTCTGAGTGCTATCTCACACATTTCATACGTTCAAAATGCAACATTCAGACTCATTTTAAAAGTGTTCAACAGTAGAACAAAACATTTTAAGTTTCAGTTAGTTCTGGAAAAAATGTCTTGAGCAATATAGAGACAACAGAGTGATAATACTACAACACATGAACTAAGAGAAAGCTAGACATTTGAAGGATTGTGTTACCCTGTACCTGTCCATGTGCCTATCTGCAAGACAGCCCCGTTCACAAGTGCTAAACAGACGTCAGAACAGGCCCAGCATTGCCTCAGATGAGACACCCCACGATAAATCCCCCTGCGTATCTCTTCAGCATGCTTGCATTGCGCTGTCCGCTGTGCTCAGATTTAGCTCCAGTGGTGACATAAGTTACAGCACTCTGTCTGAAACCACCTTGTGAGGATTTATTACTCTGGCATACAACTCTGAATGGAGGACTATTTGGATGGGGGGAGAGAATTGGGGAGATGGGTTGGGGGGGTTGGTGTGGGAGCAAGAAAATTGATCCATTTTACTTTGGGTTGAGACAGAAGCATTTGGACGAAGGACAGGATTGTGACGAAGACAAAAAGCGAACGAATATGGTCTTGTTCCAAAAGTACTATAAATACCTGGATGTCTGTGATTGACAAAATGATTAAACTTTAACTGCATTGATCCTCTATCTTTTAGATATATGTTCCAAGGAACTTTTGGACTTTTTTCAGAAATATCTTTGACAAATGGGAGATGTTAAGGGGGGAGTAATGGAAAAGTCATTGGTTTTCATTTATCGCTTTACAGATGGTGGGGACAGAGTGATGAAAGAAAAAAGTATCTGGGAGAAAAAAAAGAACGCTCATATTTTACATCGTCCCTTTCACTACTTTCTACTGATACAAAACAACCATGTGGATTCAGCCAAATAGTCCGTGTGAGTTTCTACATCTGCTGTTCCAAACACCAGATGCTTACTCTGGAAAACAGGAAGTGAGGCATTTTAGATTTCTGCAATAACACATTTTTTTCTGGATAAACAAAAGGACTGTTTATTTAGATTGAACTGTGATACAAAGATAGAAAGTGAAGAGCACTACCTGGAGGAATTCCATCTATAGATGAACAGCCCTTGGCATCACATGAAGGAATCCTGGAACATTTCTAGGAACTTAGGAAATATTCTCGCATTTGACAAGAGCGACCACGGTCTATATTTTGGTTCTTGGACTGGAGCTCCTGGCCAACAAAAAGTCAGGAACTGTTGGGGCGGACTGTGCAGTGCCGAAGGTTATTGATTTGTCAAACACAGGCCGTGAGACTGCTACATGTTCTGTGCAACATTCATTCACACAGCGAGCAAACACTGGTTGCCAGTAGTATTAATATCAGAGCTTGGGAAGGGAATTTGTTATATTGTTAATACATTTTTAAATAAAGTGTTTTGGTCAACTTCCCAGCTACTGTCCATTATACCTTTCAGTAGTTGAGTAAAGTTTAATGTCAGATGGACCCATCGTCTTTTTCACTTCTCCACAGAAAAAAAGACATGACCCTAGCATCCAGATGTTTTCTAAAAACGTGTTGGTAAGTGCCCTCTCATTATCTAAAGTGGTGAGAATCTAAGAAAACAGCTGGAGGAAATCAGGAGACCTGTTTTGGAACCAAACTAGGTTTGAGGGCAAGTCATTTTCTGTGCTTAATGTAAGCACAAGCTCTCACGTTTTAACATGCAGATCATTTACGGCTTGTATTTGTTTTGTTCTCAGTAAAATGTCTTTAATAAACTTCCATATAACTGGGAGGAGTGCAAAAACTACCGGTGACCCCTTATCACCATGGATCTCATCAAAATAAAAAGACAACAATATCTCAGATTATCACAAGGCAAACACAGTCTCTTTAACGGCAACAGTGTGATAGATGTTTTCAGAGGCGGATGCTGATTCGTGGAAAGCTGCCCGGTGAAACCACAGTCTTCTTCTTACCCCTCAGCAGCAATTTGGGGTGGCAGAGGAGAGAGTCTTTTCAGGTCTTTCATCCAGATGTTTTGAGGGGAATAAGACAGAAAGAAGGACATTTTTCCCAGGAACAGAGAGAGAGGCGTGAGAGTGTGAGGGAACCCGCCCTGGGGACCCTCCCCTACAGGGACAAATTGGTGTCAAGTCTCTGTATCCAAGAGGATTAAGTCTGTTTTCTTTGCGTGGTGCTGAGGACAGAACAGCTTGAGTCCCCACACGTCCTAACAACTTACAAAGACACTCCTGTTTAAAGGCCGGGACACACCGAGCCGATATCGGCCGACGGTTCATTTCCAATAACAGTTTCCGGCAAAATAAGCTTTAGCAAATCAGTGCACGAGAAGAGAAACGGAAGTGAGGTAAGCAAAAAAACGACTTAGGTCAAGAGTGCAAACACAAAAGGCGTTTATTTTTTGTCTTGATCTTATCTGAATACATGACTTTTTACAACATCATGGCCATCTGGAATGAAGCAATTGAAGTCCAACTGATCAGCATGATGAAAATGGAAGGAAAACACTATTTCTTGTTTGTCTATACGCAGTCCGAGGTCTTACGGTTGCCTCGTTTGAATGACGAATACAGACTACTGCCGCCTGCTGGTGTGGAGCGTTACTGTGCACGCAGGCGCAGTACGTACGTGCTTGTTTGCCGTTGGCTGCAGTCGTTGCGGTTGTGTTCAAGTGCGACTTTTTGGCCAAGACAAAGGCGACATGAGGCGACATGAGGCGACACAGCGGGCGGCTCCGTCGCCACCAGCACTTTTATGTCAGCTTGGTGTATCAAGTCAAACGGGAACAACTTTGAATCCCTGTAGAAGTGGTTGAACCTGGATACTGATAGTAGAACATTTAATGGTCATATTATCCACCCTGTGCTCAGCACAGTATTTGATTTGCCGTTAAATGTCAGTGCATTAACCACAAAAGTGTTACCAGTCAGCATGACAGCAGAGCTGCGAATTATGCAGACCGTGTGAATGCTGTTCCCCCTTCACTGTCCTCTCGTCCCTTAACAACAATATAGTTTGCCTTTTCTGATTCCTCAGGTCGTATCCTCTGTTTGACAGGCTTTACTTGTTTGAAGGCTGTAGTGAGATTTACCCACTTTGCTTCTTATTTCTGGCTTTAAGTTGCGTCCAGATTGTCAAACACAAAATCAAAGCCACTATTCTGTCCAACCTTTCGCCCCCGACTGACGCTTCATTTTTCTCAGAAGCTCAACGGACGATAAACCCCCTCGTCTTGGACCGCACTCCTCCAGCCTGTGTGTTTTAGAGAGCCTCCTTGTCCATAATGCCATATAACATAAACACATTGCGTTTGATTGGTAGACATAAACATTGACTGTGGCTGGAGCACAGTTTAACGCCAGGCCACAACTCACGGCCGCTGTTAACGGGCTCGCTGCCATAACGGAGGGAAGCCAAGGTCGGCCGCTGCCCTGCACCATCAGGGTCACAGAGGAAGACGAGAGAGGAGAAGAATGCTGGGTTTAAAGATATAAAGAGAGATAGAGAAAGAAATAGATGGATATAGAGATGAGTAGAATGGGATGGGATAGAACACAAGAAAGTATAGAAGGCTTTCAGGTAATGTAAGGCTTGTGATACCTGCACATGAACAATTGGCTGTGACTTTGTGTGTACCTGGAGGGTTAATTCGTATAACTACTAAGAGGCAGATCAGGACCCTTTCCTCCCAGTATCAGAATATCTCCCTTGAGCACTTCTGATTTTGCACAATTGCAAACTAAACATGCTTGCACTCATGGAGGTTACCACATTACGGTTGTTGTTAAGATCATGGCGGGAAAAGTTCTGAAAATGTTCTCTTCAAAACTGACGCCTATTATCTGCTCTTGGCCTTCATTTTGTCCTGCAGATGGTTAGCATTCATTTCCGATAGGATAAGTGGTGCAGCCGTCATGCACACAGTAACATGGTCCCAAAGCGTCGCCACATTGCAAAGCTTTACGTCTTTTACCCGCGGCTGCTCATTTGTGATAAAAATTGCTGCTTTTCTGACAAGGTGACACGCATCACGACACTCTTCGTGAGATAACGCGGTCGTGCGATGGGGCTTTGACATGTCTCATATGCGTGTGTGTTGCCCTTGATGCTATAGGCTGGTCGTATCGGCAGTCCCTCGGTCGTACCTGTCAATAATGTATTGTGTTTCTGAACTTGAAAATGTGATCATTTTATCACCGATACATTGAATCGATTTTTGTGCTCAGATGCTTGTGGCTAAAAGTCTTCGCTGAGCTATTCCATGTCTTAGGCTCAGCTCGGACGTCTTTGGAATAGTGTGATTACAAGATAGTATACTGTGTCCTGCAGTGTACCAGTTCAGCAGTTAACGTAAAGTAACTAAAGACATTACTGTTCAGATGTAATGTCAGTCTACATGCATACTTTGGATGGATCCAAGGCTCTCTCCTGGTGCTTGTGGACTATATTTAGTCACCTGCACACTTGCTAAGTGATCTATGACACACCTACAAGGTAATTACTGAATCATGATAGTATGTGACACTTTGTAATCAAACTCCTCACTTGTTCTTGATTAACCACTTTGTGAGTATTTAACCAGATGTGATGATCTGTCAGGATGTGTTTAGAATACTTGCAAATGTAGGACCTGGTTTATCGAGTCGTGTGTGTTGGGATTTCTTCAGCTTGAGAGAAGTCGACTCTGATTACCCAGGTTCCATCAGCCCGTGTGGTTTCCTTGTTGAGCGAAGATGAAGCTGATGGCCAGCACAGGAACCAACCGTCACCCTTTTCCTAATGTTGCAATCTGTTTTGTGTTTGTCTGGCTGCAAGGAGTGGATGTCCAGAACAGTGCAGAAGAAAAAGGGATGATGAATATGCATGACCATTTGCACTGGTATTGGTTTGATTATATGGAAACAAGTCTTTTATTATACTGTCCTTTTATAGGCAACTAAGAAGGCCCTTCATTTCAAAGTAATGCTAAACCATAATGTGCTGGATGTTCATTTCCACGATCAATATGTGAGAGTGGGTGACCTTTTGTCTTAAAATAGTAGATATTCTACGAGTGCATGTTCACACTCCGACACATGTAGCTACGCACACTTTCAGGTTGTCACTCATGTTTCCTCCCCACAGAGATGCCTCTTATTTACCTTGAAATTGTATTTGGTTCATTGGCATTCCATGTGGAGGTGGTGACCCTGCTTAGCTTAATAAATTCAGCTGTGTTTTAGTCGGATAACACTAACAGACCTCTACTTCATCCATCATGGGGGTTAACAATAGCCATGTCTTCAGCTGCACTGCTAAAAGCTTTTCATGTGAAACCTGCAGACCTACAGGGTGTGCGTGCGCGTGTGTGTGTGTGTGTGTGAGTGTGTCCTAGGGCCTGCAGCTCTCTCTCAAACCTCTTATCAGATGGATGTGTTTGATATCTCCGCTGCCAAGGATTTCCCCACATATACATAAACAACTGCTGAACCACTGGCAGGTTGCACTGACGGAGGCCCATCGCTGAAACTCTCACATGTTTAGGAGTTCTGTTTCACTGCTCTTGTGTGACCCACTTTCCAGTTCAATCTTTCCCATAACCTATATCAAACAACGTAAACCCCGCTGATGAAAAATGGCCCCATATTCAATTTTTCTCCCTCACCGACACCAGAGCTGGTTTATTTAAAACACCACATGACGGTTGAACCGGGGAGTGCGAGAGCCGCGACGCCCAACTAGACGAGTGACGTCCTCATTGATGTAAAGCCAGATAGCACCTCGGCCTGTCGGTGTCTCACTGGGCTGCATCCTTATTTGCATAACAAGCCGTCCTCCTGACACCAAACGCCTCGACAGATGTCAGCCTCGTGAGGGAAGTTTGTCATGTCCTTCCATCTTTTCTAAGCGTCTTCCAGTCTTTGTTCAGGCTCTTTCTCCACTTTTACAATCAACATTGTTGCTGTTTCGAGGTGAGTCACGTCCCATCGAGGCCGTTCTGGAGTTGTCGCCGTGCTTAAGGAGTCACTTGACAGTCATATACATCATATGAGGACATAATAAAAGTGGATCATTTTTCAGGGGGAACGTATAAAGTTTCATACTAGATTTTATTGCAATGACAGGACTATTTTATTTTGGTTTCAGCTAACAAGTCATTGGGGGTGTTACAAACTATATATGACATATATAAAGAACTGTAATAACTATTTTCCGTTTGTCTAAAGCTTCTTCTTGCACTATTACAATGCGGAGAATCTCCATCTTAGCAAGTCAACTCTAACAAAAAGCTCTGTTTCTCTGCTTCCAGTGATCAACTTGTTCTACGAACTTTAGAGAAATGTGTGTCTTTATCTTGAAAAAAGAATGAATGAGACAGATTTCTGCACTAGAAAAAGCAGAAGAATGAAATACTATTTTAGGAAAGACAAGTGGATTTGCATTTGACAAAGGTTGCACAGACAAAATGACTCAATTACAAGAACATTTTTGCTGTGTTGACGTGATAAATGCACTCGTACTACATTACATCAGTAAATGCTGCAGTTGTTACAATACAAGTAAACATTCTAGCAGTGGTATTTAATATTATTATTATATTTAATCGTTGTTTTTTTGCGTGATAAGTATCCTATCAATGCCATTCTCTTTTCAATAACCATCCTTTGCATCCTGCCATCAAACATTGCTTTTAGAAACACACGTTGTGGGTGAATCCGCCTCCAGCACCACTGTCCCAACATCGCAACATTTCCCACAAGGCTCAGGAGAGAAAACAAAGTATGGCAGCTCAGAGACTCTCCTTCATATTTGGTTGGAATAGTAAGTGGCCGTTGGTGCTCCCTGCTGTTTAACATCACAGGGGGAACATCTTTATCAAGGCGTATATTATTCCAAAACACAGCTTCCTGCGTGGAAACCACCAACCCCCCCCCCACCCCCCTGTCCTCAGTTCGCCTGCCTCTCTGATAGACTACATTGCTTCTTATAAACTGTCCATGGTCCATAAATTGTGCAGCGCCGAGCATAACACTGCACAGTGTCGGCCTGCAGGGAGATGCGTGTTCAGATCCCCCGCCTCTCCTCTCTCTGCCCTGGCTGAGATTTGCTTAGTAAATTGTGCGATGAGATCCCCGGGTTTAGAAAGAGACGTGGAAAAATTGACGTGGCGAAAGGTTTTAAACGTGTAATTCCTCTGTAAAAAAAATCAACGTGCTTATCATTGACCTCTGCAGACGCCACATTTATTCACTTTCTATATGAAAAACATATCTATAGTGTTGGTGAGGACGGGGAAAGATAAGGCAGTTCAGACCATGTAGACAGTGTAAGCTTCAGCACTTTGATCTGTGCTGTATTTATGGAAGTCTACTTTATTCAAAATGCATTACTTACATCATAAACCCGGCCGTCGTGCATCAGGTGTGCTGCTTCTAACTCTTCCTTCCAGATGTTTTAAATAAACAACGGTTATAATTATAAAGGGGTTACATTCACAACAGTCACATACTGTTTATTATGTAAATATTACGTAAAATATATGCTATTGCATTAATGTGACAAGTGGCTCGTGGCTCGTGGAGTTGAAATGCAACATGGCCACCGTCTCGCCAATCTGGGAATTCGCTCATTCACATCCTGTCATACTATGGAATGAATTATGTTAAATTGAAGCCCCTACATGTAGGATTTGAATATTTTTAACTTTGCCGACACTTCCCCCTTGGATATAACCCTCAGACACAACATCGCCTGCATCCATTCTCCCCGGGATTCTTTCTTTTTTTGACGTGATCATTTTAAACATGCTATAAATGCATACAGTTTCTACACAAGTGCTTTAAAAAAAAAAGAAAAAACATGGATTGCTGGCATGGCTTGTAATTAAATAAAATGAACCTTGAAGTGGGAATTATTACAGAGCTTTAATAATGGAGTACCAGTAAAGACACTAAAGGAAGATCTATAACTATAAGTCCCTTTTAAAGATAAAAACAGAGTGTACACACAGCAATAAACAACACATCTGATACCAAAAACAACATCTGCATTGTGCTGAACACTTTAAGTAAATGGCAGAGCTGCAGCAAAGGGGCCTATTCTTAAAATCCACAAACATCATCATGCAGGCAACACTAGTTTGAATTGGAGAAAGGAGTGACAGGGATTAAGCAACCAAATCAACAATTACTTTAAAACCATACAGAGAAAAAGATTGTTTGAGAGGCACTAACTGAATAAAAAATGACTCTAGGAAGAGGAACTCTACACAGGGAGAGTCCGAGCGAGCTGAAACTCTCGCAGTAATCAAACTTTGACTTAATTAGAGAAAAGTGGTTTGAATCACAAGGGATGGACAGAAAATAGCCTGCTGGAGAACACTGGGTATACTGCTTAGTGCCATTACTTTGTCCACCTCCATAAATTAAATCTGAACTAAGGTTACACTTAAATGACCAGGTCATTGTTGCACACACACACACACACACACACACACACACACACACACACACACACAGATTTGAGGCTGCATTTCTAGCAGGCGTAGAGAAACACAAAACAACAGCAGTGATGAAGACCCACATTGTCACAGTCGGAGGGGTGAGAAAGGGAGGAGCTATATTTTCTGATGAATATGCGAGATGGGTCTCACATCCTTTGCAAACTATTTCTGTTTCCAGTTTTGTTCAAATTAAATTCCACATTCAGATGTGGACGTCTTTGCACGCTCTGACTGAGGCAGTGCTTCAGAAATATCACGTATTTTTATCTCTTATTCATCCCTTTTTAACCTGTTTTATGCTATCATAGTTAGAAATGTTGCATTTAGTGGTTAATCCATGACATACTATATTATAACTTCTTAGTGAAGTTTTTATGACATACTAAACTATTACATTTTTATGACATTAGGACTTTTTTAAGCCATTTTTAATGACAAAACTATACTATTTTTATTGCAATTTATTATATGCTATAAATTACTTTTTATGGCGTCTTTTATTACTTAATATACTATGACTTTTTTATGACATTTTTGTGAGATGCTATAATGTGAATGTTTTATGATACATTTTATGACATACTATGTTATAACATATTATACTATGACTTTTTAATGATTTTTTTATATAATACTATACTATGACTTTTTAAATGATCTTTTTATATAATACTATACTATGACTTTTTAAATTATCTTTTTATATAATACTATACTATGACTTTTTAAAT
>CALSCE010009347.1:3817745-3855062 GCA_943593645.1 Bovichtus variegatus | reverse complement strand
TCTGTCTCTCTCTCTGTCTCTCTGTCTCTCTCTCTGTCTCTCTCTCTGTCTCTCTCTCTGTCTCTCTCTCTGTCTCTCTGTGTCTCTCTCTCTCCCTCTCTCTCTGTCTCTCTCTCTGTCTCTCTCTCTGTCTCTCTGTCTCTCTCTCTGTCTCTCTCTCTCTCCCTCTCTCTCTCTCCCTCTCTCTCTCTCTCCCTCTCTGGCTGTCTCTTCCACTAACGGCTCCAAATGCTCCGACTTTTTACTTTTACTTTGGCTCAAAAATAAAGCATCCACCTTATAAAAAGGACAAACATTGACAAAACAACGCTTCAACCTTGACACGGTTTTCTTCAGTTTTGGCGTCTGTATACTCATTCTAGATGTTGTACTTAAGTAACGAATGTCAAATAACTTTGTGTAAATATTTAAATATATTAATCTTAAAACATACATACTGCATTTTAAATGACACCCTACATTTCAGTATTACATCTCCTTCGTAATGCGTGTGATTCCATCTTCGTAAACCAATTCACTGCAGCCACAGTCCTCTCGGTCCCGTTCCCTCTTTAGCCATTAATGTTATGGTGTTATCGCTGCATATATTTCTATTTAAAGCCGTGCTTCCCGAGCCTCTGTGCATCCCATTAAAAAGGCTTGACACGGCACATTAGCGTTATAAAACTGCAACCATGAAACAGGATGGAAGGAGAAATAAGAGAGAGGGAAATCATATGTTGTCACAGTCATGTGACGGGCCTCAAAAAGAGGCCATGACACTGCACAATCTGTGGATAACAGACGTGGGTCAGTGGTATTTTAAGTGCGCCCACTTTACCACCAGTTGGTTGGGGTTCACCCTGAGGCACAAGAATGCCCGGAAATGCAATTAATTACAGTAAACAACTTGTTATTGTGCAACAATTTATTTTAGTGTACTTTTCTGTAATCAGTAAAATGCTTTTAGTTTTTTCTTTTTCAGCAAAAGTAGCGTCGCCCGTCATGACACAGTAAACCCCAACGACCCAAAACACCAGCAACATTATGCATGGTTATTAACTTGAATGTGCCAGTTGAGGTAAAAGTGAAAAGGCTCGACTTGGTCAGGTCTGTTCCCCTAACTGTTCCCAGGTCAAATCTCCGTGGAAACCGAGCTGCCCATCAGGAATGCCTGATGGCTAATCCGGGGGCCTTTTTGGCTAGAAGGGCATCATACCAAACTGTCTCTCTCTCTCTCACACACACACGCACACGCACACACACACACTCGCGCACAAATTACTGGAAGCCTTGCCTTGCTGCTGCCAGACGTGTACGTATGAGATTACCTTAAATATTTGGGGAGTCACGTGGTTGTTATGCTAACAACAAATGCCCAGAACCCTGAGCACAAGCAGACTTTAAAACAACCGTAAGCCTGTTGTATCTCATACAAAAAGCTTCCAATTTTTATTTATTTATTTCTTTTTATTTAAATGTCTTGCTCATTCAGTGGAAGTTTCATCCTCTGTCTGTGTGCTCACAATGCGCCGTGAGAGCTACGGCATTTCAAATTCCTTTCTGTGTAGGTGGCATCGACTGACATCCCTTTGACTTCATTAGGGAGCAGGGACCCAGCAACAAAGCTGGCTCTGGGAGAAAGGGGGGGATTAAAGAAAAAAAGAAAAGAGAGTGAGACCGAACAAAACAACAACAGAAAAAAACAAAGCACCCCTAACCTAATTTCCTCTGATTCGGGCTGCTCCAATGCAAAATAACAAAACAGAGCAGAAGCAGATCTTTTGAGCGACTCAAAATGAAGCAGCTACAGGATGAAAGTTTCAGAGTGCCCTCTGAAAAGTCTGCGCAAAATGAACGCCCCCGCTTAGTGCTGTAAAGCGCAAAAAAAAAAAGCAGAAACAGACTATTTCATGGCTTTGGACTAAGGTAAACCAACTCAAAGCTTGTACCATGAATAATTCATCAGCGTTTTTTTTTTTTTTTGTTTTGTTAGAAATCCCGATGTATACACCAGAAATGGGAAAGTAACCCCCTTACAAACTGTTTTTGTCATCAAATCTCTCCATCTCTTCTGAAGATAAAAAAAATGGAGGAACAAAAACAGATGTTCTTGGGCTTTTCATTCATTAATGAGCATTTTCCCTCTCAAAAAACAGCTTTTGTTGATTTAGGGAAATCTCACAGCGCTCTTGCCTATGGGAATGAGATAAATCTAGTTAGCTGGTGAGGCAAAGGGTGAAAAGTATGTCATTAAAGCTCTAGTACAAAGTGGATTAGACAATGTACAGCACTACCAGGTTCTTCACTGATAATTGATGATTAGCATCATTCATCGCTTTTCTAAAACTCTAAGGGCACATAAGATAATGCAGGGCAGCAGCCACTGCTGTAGCCGTTCCTGCTGTAGCTTCAGGGTGTGAACAATGATCCGTGTGCTTTACAGTTGGGTGGGTCTCCAGCTTTTATGTATACTGAAGCTTATAGCAAGTATGCACATGACCGAGTCTCAAGTCTTAACAAAGTGCTGTATTGTTGTGTTTACACATAGAATGTAAAGGACGAGGTCTGTTGATACTGATGGGAAGCATCTTATATTGTGTGCCGTATGTGTCTCTCTACTCTCTGGTTGCTTTCACTAAGAGCGAGGGCGTGCTTCATTAGTCCTCCCCATTCCAGCTCAGGGGAGGCTAAATTTATTAAGGGGGCCGGATGTTGCACAACACCTGCTGCTGTGCTTCCCTCTGTGCAATAAAGGAAAGGGGGTGCAGCATGCTAGCTAGTGCTAGTGGTAAGCGCTGCTCGTTGGACTGAGGCTGATGAGCTGGGGCTAATTCAGGGGGTGATTATGTAGTTTGCTGGACCACTAAACCTCTTTAAGCCCGTAATTACTGCCTATTTGAGCGAGGGGAGGCACTCCAAAGCAATCGGTACTTGCACCAAGCGGCGCAGTGAACGGCAGCCACAGCTGGAGGTGGGCTGCCTCAGGGCTGCCTGAGATGGAGGGGGTGTGTAAATGGGGAGTAGGAGGGATCCACAAAGCCTCATCCCAGTCAGGTAGCACAGAAAGCTGAGAGAAAACAGCAGGATAACCCCTCAAAGCAACAGCATGCTAGCTCCGAGCTACAGTGCTCGGAGCTAGCATTCTAGCAGTGATCTCTAAGCTTAAAAACAAATGTCCTCTTGTTACACAAAGCTACGAAACACAGAGCTCGTTAAACGGGGCAGAGAAACAAAGTGCTATTAGGAGAGAATTCAGAGCAGCAAAAGACAAAAGCCATTATACAAACGAGTGGACTTCCTAACCACATGACCTCTTCTGAGCAAATTCAGCTTAAAAGTGAGCGAGGGGGGGGGGGGTTTGGATGTGTCATTGTGATGAAACTAAAGAAGGCTTTTTTTTTTTTTTTTAGACTCAGTGCCTGTGGGAATCAGACTGTCAGATTGCACCTCGACCATGAGGGAATCTATTTCATTTCACCTGACTTTCAAGGAAATTTGACTTTACGTAATGCCACTGAAATCTGATCTCTCCGAGGAAGCAATTTAGGGACCACATAACATTCTAATAACCCTGGCGATATTATTATGTTATTATCATAATTACCCTTTTGCCCCCAACGTTTTAATTAGAAACTCACCGTTGGCCCCGAGGGGGTGAAATGAACCTGGGTTGGGGAAACGCTGAAACTAGGTAAGGGTACGTCACAATTGCTCCCTTATGCTCTTTAGAGCGGCAAGTATAAAAGGGAAGGAGGAAGCTGCCAATGCCATTGAAAGATGAAGATTTCTTTCTCTACCTCCTCTGTCTTTCACTGACATCTCTGTCATTCAAAGTACAGCTACACCCCTCCCTCCTTCCTCTCATTCCTATATCTCCCTATCTTCTTCACCCCTCTCCGCCCCCTCCATCCCTCTGTTCTATATTTAGCGTTTTGCTTAACTATCTCATGCTGCCTCCTTTTCTCCCCTCTTTTTTCTCCCACCTCCACTTAACTCATCTCTTCACCGTTTGCTCAGGCTTTCTTCCCTTCCATTTTAATATCCTCGCCTCTCTTTCTCCGCAAATGCATCCCTCCATCTCCCTCTTCTGCTTCCTCTCTCCCTCCTCGTCTTCAACGGCGGAGGGCCTTCTCCATCAGTGCACCACTTTTACAAATCAATGACTTAATCTGTCGTAACAAACAAGTGAGCAGCACCCTCAGCCCCGTTCACTTCCCCCCGCCATCACTAACACAACAACAGCATGCTTCAGAGAGAGTGGAAGGGGAGAAAGGAACAAAGCTGACGAATATGCAATGTGAGATATAGCAGAGAGAGGGTGTTGTAAGACAGAGGAATCAAGAAAATGAAAGACACGACGATAGGAGGAATACAAACATGTTTGAAAGAGGGAGAGAAGAAGTAAAGCAAAGACAGGGCGGTGAAAAGTGAGAAAAAAATAAAGTGAGTGTGCGTTGGCGTGGGTTTTCCCACCATATCTCCTCTCCAAGCCCTCAGCTTTGTCGGACTCCTCTAGCATGAGTTATTGCCTGTCTGGATTCACCACCTGGTTCACTAGCTATGATTTCACTCACTCCACTGGACACACAAACGCACACATTCTGACACACAAATACACACACCGCAGACAAACAATTTCCACATATATACTCGTGTGTGTGTGTGCCACTTACATTGCCATGCACACAAACGCACACCCGCTCCACAGGGGCACCTTTGGGTCAGCTGGCCAAGTGTAAACACACAACCAGCCTATGGGCATGCCCTCCACGCCACCTGCCTCTAGTGCACGTGAGCCTTACAGTGTTTTATACAGAAAACCCCAATCATAACATTACGAGACAAGAAAGTGTAAAATGATAAGTTATGGAGAGATATCGCAAGACATCTCATCTATGAATCATAGCTCTCTCCCAATGCCTTTTAAACAGCGCACAAGTGCACCAACATTGCTATGATATCATGGTTCGAGGCCATTAAAATGTAAGGCAGCTGTACATTATATCAAAATTGAGGGAGAGGGAGTCATGGAAGAAAAGGGGAGAGGGAGAGGGAAGTCAGAGAGGCAGAAGGCATGCATAAAAGATAGGAAACCCTTATGGTTTTTCAGAAAGAAGTGTTTTGTCTGAGAGGGAGACGGAGTGTGGGGGAAAGAGAGAGGGTTCACGCATGGGAGAGAATACAAGTGGGAGGAACTGAATTGATAAATTAGTTCAGCCAACGCGCAAACTGATTACCACGACGGCAAAGCCACAGGATCCATCAAGCACACGCATGGAATGAGACACAAAGGCACGCACACACTCATACAGAGCACTTACAAAAGAGACATGAAGCTGACACATACAAATAATAGCACAACTGCATATGCAATCACACACACACACACACACACACACACCAAATGTATCTAGGGCAGGCTGCTGCAGTTGCTGTAAGTAAAAGGTATTGAGCTGCTGACTCCAGCCAGAAAAGATCCCACAATCCTCTGGATCACCAAACACAGCCTAATGGATAATGGCTAACAGCTAGCGCTAATGTGATTTCACACTTAGCAGATTTAATATATCACTGGCTGAACAAAATCATGCTACGCACAGAAGTTATGCTAAACTCTGTTTCTTGAAAGGTGAACATTTTACTGCCAAAGTTTTATTGAAGGAGGTTTTTTTAAAACAAAAAAAAAAAAAAGGAAGTATCTTGGATCTTGGCTAAAATGCTAGCTTTGCTAATCTGTGAGTGTCGGATAAAATCATTGCGAGCTCACCACAGACTTATGACAATATTTTTCCCTGACTCTTCCACACGTCAACTTGCCACTCACTCTCCAATAAATACCACAGTGATGGTGGGGAACTCCACACCCCACCCAGGCACTGACATCACTGTTGTGGGCCTGCGTGTGTGTGTGTGTGTGTGTGTGCGTGTGCATCTGAGCGTGTCTCTGTGTGTGTCTGAGGGTGGAGAGTGAGCCTCTTCTTCGGATTTGCAAATCATCGTAAAATGATTAGTGGGTACGAAACCAAGAACGATTTCACACATCCGAGTTATTGGGCCGTTGTCCACTCTGAAGACACACACACACACACACACACACACACACACACACACACACACACACAGTCAAGCACACACACGCTCATCACATACAGCTGATAATGAAAAATAGAAGTAGTGTGAAACACAGCTTCAGCATGAAGCCATCAATCACTCAGACGTACAACAATGAAAGCACACACTGATGTTTCATAGTTCCCCAACTATGAAATTAGTTAGGGCAGAAAAGAAAAAGAAGGTAAAAGAAGAAGATGGTAATGAGGGTGACAGGGTAATTGAGAAATGAAAGAGTAGGATTAAATATTATCTCACCTTGATGTTTAATCATTTATTGAGCCAATCACTGGGCTGGTAACATTGTAGAATAATGTGTAGAAACAGAAACTAAAAACAAGCTCCTACAGTTTAAACATGAACTAAAAATGATCGTGATCGTGTGTGTGTGTGTGTGTGTGTGTGTGTGTATTCTGGGGAGCCATGTTAGATCTCTTGTGACTGGTGATCCCCTCCAGTGCTACTGACCGACCTTGAGGGTCTGTAAAGTTCTCACGTTCTCAAGGAAACACTCTAACCCGCCCCTTGACTAAGGCCAGATCAACACACACACACACACACACACACACACACACACACACACACACACACACACACACACACATGCAGACACACACACACACACACACACACACACACACACAGTTGCTTTTGGATTAGATCTATGGCAGACATTTTGGAAAAGTTCAAAGGTGGCATGAATTAAAAGTTAACTATCCTTGAGGGCTTTTAAAAAGAGGGGTAAAACGATACAAGAAACAGAGGAGAAAGTGAGAGAGAAAGTTAAAACAAAGGGTTGACAGAAATGTAAAGACCTGACCTGGACTATATATATTTGCAACTAATTGCTCAGCCTGCTTTGAGTTTAGTTGGAATATCCTCAGATGACAATACATTTTCAGAAGAAAAGATCACTTACTATAAGCACGCACTAAGTCTACCCGAAGACATTTTCATATCACCTCCAAATCCAGGGAGCATTCTTCTTCTGTGGTATATACAGCATTTTATTGAGAGTTTTCTGTACAGGACATTCCGACCTGATAAAAAACTAAACGAACTGAAAAGTCAAACAAGTTACAAAAAAAATGTTTTCATTATGCATGTGACCAAGATTTAACTAATGTGACTTCCATACAGATGGCGCTTTGGATGGAAACTTTTCCAAACTCATTATATTATAATTTGGTATTTTTTCCAAACGATATATAAAAATAATAAAAAAGTAAAATATGCAGTGTTTTTTCCCGGAATCATATTCTTGGCAGGATGGAGAAAAAAACTCTGAAATGGTCAATAAACGTAAACTCTGCTTAGAAAACCAAACTTATGAAATGCATTATTAAGGTTGGCCGGAAGGTTTAAAAAAGCGTTCATAAACTACATCTGTACCAAGGCAGGGGAAAGTCTGGGACACTGATTTCAAATTAAGAAAATAAAAATCACAAAAGCTTATAGAAGAAGTTTGTTTTCAAACAACAGTCAGGAAGAATCTCATCTTATGCCATAAATAATGATAAATTGTCAAAATCACCCTGATATTTCTGCAAACCAATATGTATCTTCCAAACTGCCAACATCTGCCATGTGTCAGTTTTTCTACTCATCTACTGTATCCCTCCATCCATCTACTCGTCCATCCATCACTGCGTCCATCAATCATGAAACAGATGGCCTTTTCAGGAGCCCGTGTCAAGACTGATGGTTTCCCTCTGCCCCGGCCATACCAAACCCCCTCTCCACCAACACCTCCAGAACCCCACGGAACACACACACACACACACACACACACACACGTCTGCCCTCCTACACCTCCACCAAATGGACCACTATCTACGCTCCTGGAGAGGATGTTTCATCAGCTTTTAATACACACACACATTAGAATGAACATGCATGCTTGGTAAAATGTTTGCAAATTGTGTGAGTAGCAAGTCTGTGTGTCTGTGAGGGTCAGTCCACAAAGAGAAGCCCCCAAAGAGAGCTGTCTGCCTTTAGTCCCTGGGGCCTGTCAAGAGGGATAATTGATGATGTTTTCATTACAAGGTGTGGGGTAATGTGGGGGTTGGGGCACAGTATGAGTGTGTGCATGTGTGTGTGTGTGTGTGTTGTGGGGGTAGGCAGGTTGACTCAGCTGCCTCCTCTTTGACACCAACCACTCCTGCGATTGATACGTACAAGCCTTTACTTCCAAATGCCCTCGTACGAACACACACGCGACACACGCTAATAGTCGCACACATGCACTTAAGAAATCACACACACATTTGTGCAAACGCTAGCCCTCAGAGATAATTGCACGCGCACACAAACACACAGCCCAAGGCCATTTCCATTCCCAGAGATAAACTTTCTGAAACCGAATAAAAAATAAATAAAAATGCTGAGAATAAGACATGTTCTCTTGTTTCCCAACGCCGCTCTGTCTCATCACAGTGTCACGCTAGGACTTTGGCAGATCTGTCCGTCTGTCTGTCGTCTCTTAAGACCTCTTTGAAATACTAATGCAGTGGCGCCTAAGATTCTGCCTGCCACTTAGATTGAATTAAGACCTAATCGGAGACACCAGGCCACATAGGCCGCTATATTACTTTACAGTATCAAGATGGACATCGTGCCTTTGTTGCCGTTGATGAATAAATCAATAAAAATACATAGTCAGCTGATTCTCTCCTTTAAAGCTAGCTTATTTATGTCTTTTCATAGCTATTAATCAGGAAATGGAAATTAATTGTCATGAGAAATCTTTTTTTTTTTTGTCTGTATGTCATATCTCTTTCTTCTTCCTCTTTTCCTGATTATCACCATACTAAGTAATAAAGCAGAAAAAAGCTTCAGATCAACATGAAGAATGAAAATTAGGGACATTTGTGCACGTGCAAAGTTGTAGGCCAACACCTTCCTTCCAGACTTGGGCTGCCATGGCGGGTCAGGGTTGCCGCGGGTGACCAGGGTGCTGACATGTCCAGGCTCCAGCAATAAACAGCCGAAGACTAATGGCATCTGAGGCAATGGCGAACTCTGACCTCCAAAATATTTGTTTCCCTCCCTTCTGCTGTTTAGATGAGGCTTTACATATCTGGTTTGTGTTCTCACAGCAGAAACCTTCAGGAAGTCTTGAGTTTACACGAAGCTGCAGTAACAATCTGCTGAACCTTCATAATGATTATATATTCTCTTTAACAACAGATAAAGCAAATTAGTGAGCCACTCTATGACCATGATGAGAACACTTGACTTAACCGTTGAAACTATTCCTGATAAGCAGGTGATGCTTTTATTCGGTCACAGCAACGGTAATTTGTTACTATAATGACAAACAAAAAAAGAATAATGTCCATCACAGATGTCCTCCTCCAACCGAGAGGAAGCAATTTACCAAACAAGCTTGAGAACAAACTTGAGAATCTGCTGCCCTGCTGTTCTCTTCAGTCCTCACTGAAACCACTAAGATATAAGGGAAAACATATTGCCTTTAATGATTAGTGCACCTATCCATCCATCCATCCATCTATCACCTCCTCTCACCCCCCTCCCACCCCCCTCCCACCCTGCTCACCCAGCCAGGATTCCTCCACCACCCAGGGCCCACAACAACGAGTCTCTTGCCCTCCTCTGCCAGCGCAGAAATGAATTATATTGCTTTTCACACCTGTTTCTGCTCAAAAGCCTGCTGCACGCTGCTGTGTTTAAAAAAAAAAAAAAAGAAAACATTTCCAAGGGGGGTAACGGCGCTCCCCCAGCTCGGCTACATCTGCGTACACGAGCGGTTAAATTAGACTCTAATTATATTAAAGGGGGATTATGCCTTCCAGTTGGATTTTTTATACTCTCTCTGAGCATTTTGCACATTTTAAGAGGAGAAAAGAGGAGGAGAAGAAGAAAAAAAGCAGCTCATTGAGGGTTTGCGGGTTGGCTTCTTTTATGAGCTGCGATCACGGCTGCCCCTCGTTACACTGAGTCTGTGTACAAATAGGAGGGGAGGAGATCCAGAATGAGAGAGTGTTAGTGATAATGTGTATGAGAGTGTGTGTCCCAGTCAGCCCGGCTAATATAGCGATGCTAACACTCTGAATGCCAAACCCCCCCTGCCCTACACACACACACACACACCTACTTCAGTTTAGCAAGGCAACAATCTAAAGGGGGATACGGGTGGTGTGTGTAGTGGGGGGGCGGGGGTGAATTCCATCTAATTACTCTATCACATAATTTCACAAATTGCCTTTTCATAGGGGAGTGGAGAGCAGAGCACAGGGCGCGTTGGGGATTTGAGGCCTGAGCTTTCATTTACTACTCATTTCTTGTTAAATTAAACAAGAAAATACCATTTGTGAGGAGGGAGGGGAGGGTGGCTAGGGGTTAGGTGGATTCCAAGTGCACAATAGAAGGGATGGAGGAAACAGAGATTGGGTACAAGCGTCTCTTTGGCTGTAACACAAAGCAGCTATGCAGTTATCAGTTGGCTCCGCAACTTAAATCATCAGACGTAGCTTAAGAAATGCTCCATTTGTTTATTCAGTAAAACCAAATGACTGGTAGTACTCACAACAAGTGTTTGATTAAGAATGTCAACGGAAAACAAATATCCGAATGAGGCGAGGAGACGAGTGGAAAAGCCGGCTCCTGCCCTTTGTGTTGGTTCCCCACCAAGTTCACAGCTGCATGTCGAGCTGGCAGCGTGCTGCGTGGTTCGGCCATCGGTGACAGGCGATTAACGCTAATGTTTTGTAGTCGCTCCAAGTCAGATCAGCCAAATGCTTCGGATGATGAACACCACAAGTGCTGTCGACAACATATGAGCTCATTGGGCGTGTTGGAGGACTCAGCGGGCTGCGACTGTCGTCATCATCACACATTCAATACCAACGCTCTGTCTGTCGATCTACACTTCACACAACAGATAGAAGCCTATTCCCACTTCTTTCCCTGTTATTTCTTGATCTTACATGATCATCCTGCTCAGGGAATATTCATTAGTACTGTGGCTTTGAACCTGGCACTGATAACACCTGCAATATAGACAATTACAACGGCGGGTGTCCTTGCTAGAACAAACATGGCACTCCCTGCTTTAAAATCATTTCCTTTTCCTGCTATAACAAGACTTTGGAAATTAGCATTCTTGATGGATGAGTGAGATGCAGAATGTCTTCAAAACAAGCCTAAAAAAAATAAAAATAAAAAAAAAAAAAACAGCCATTTGAATGCCACCTACTACCTACCCTGCTGGTGCACTCGCAGCCTCAGTTTACCACCCACCTTCCCCTTCCGCTTCGGTACAACGGGAACTCCCCTGAGGGTCCAAATGTGAGGGCGAAGAACAGAAAATACATCAAGGTGGGTATTCAAACTTCTACCCTATTCTGTTCCATTGTCTCTCCACTGTCAAATCCTACGTGTCGTTTATACTTGAGAAACAGCTTGTTACTCCCGTATTCGGGTTTGTGTGAGGC
The DNA here is from genome assembly GCA_943593645.1 of Bovichtus variegatus. Taxonomy (NCBI): domain Eukaryota; kingdom Metazoa; phylum Chordata; class Actinopteri; order Perciformes; family Bovichtidae; genus Bovichtus; species Bovichtus variegatus. The sequence continues at coordinate 3,843,513 of CALSCE010009347.1, read as the reverse complement.
CACAGCACTTGCCATGAATTTGTGCATGTACTGTATACGTGTGTGCATGCATGCGCCTGTGTGTGCCTAATTGGCATTGTGTCTATCTCTAAGAGGCCAGACTCCTCCACCATCCCTCTGTGAAGCCAAAGGCGGACCAACGGCGGATGAGGTGGATGAGCCCGGATCAGATGTCCATGTTTATGTTTTGTAGCAGCGGAGAGAGAGAGACCGACTGTCAGTGTAAGAGATACTGTAAATGTTTTTGCATTAGAGGTGCTATGTGTAGCATTTATAAACACAAAAAATATGGTGATTAGATGAATTGTGACACCAAAGAATGATTAGTGTAAACAAATGTGACCACTGCGAGCATTCATCTGACACCAGTGGTATTTGTTAATGCCAGTGTTTCTCAAAATCAAGACCACATTTCCCGTAAACAAAGACGACGTTGCTCCTCTCCGTCTGGGTTTCGTTTCCATTTGGCCTCGCTGAAGAGGGCGGACATATTGGAAGTGATTTTTCAATCAACCTTTCAGTTTGATTCTCAATTCGGAAAGCTTCAGCTCTGTCTGCACTGTGAGAACAGCAGCTTCTTTCCTGTTTTGTGCCAGAAAGCAGCATACCCCATGTGCCATCGTGGGCCTGCATGTATGCATGTTTTAGCTCCTCTTTCTCGTTTTTCCTGGGAGAAAGAAAAGGTCGTTGCATCCTCCTCTTCTATATTCTCCCCACTGTTTGAGATCTTACAGTGCAGAAGCCTCCCATAAGCTCAACTCATGGTGTAATATGACACAGTATGTGTGTGTGCGTGTGTGTGTGTTTTTCACTTGGCCAGTGTGTGCTGAACTATATTTCCACAGACAGGATGTATGTATGTTTCAAACACCTTTCCTCTGTAGCCCCGAAGCTTTCGGGGGGTGTATGGGTTGAGGTCAGGGAGTTGGAGAAGAGGTTAGTGTGTATGTGTGATGATGTGTGTGTTATGTATGTGTGTATGTGTGATGGAGAGCTGGTGGTTTATGAAGGAGGTGGTGAGGGTCAGATGGAAAGGAGAGAGCACAAAGAGAAACAAAAAGTAGAAGAAGCTTTGTGAGATGTGTGTGTATATATTCTGTGTGCAGTTATACACTATGCTGTATATCTCTGCCAAATGCCTCACTACAGCTTAAGCAATAAAAAGAAGTTCCTCCAATTTACCATTAACAAGACAGTGTACAATGCATACCATTAACATCAGTGATACAAAGCTACGGGATACATAAGCCCATCCATAATCCAACAACAAAATTATTTTCCAACTGTATCGTGTTCTCTGCAAAATCCTGACATAAGCAGAATGTGTGTGACGCACTGCTGTCTGGAGTTAGTTTGGAAATATATTTCTTTAACATCTTGTTATCAGGAATTTGACTCAGCACAACAATAAACACACTAAAGATTTTGTTTTGGAAAGATTTTTTTGACCTTCTTGACCTGAAACGAGCCTGATATTCAGCCTGAGTTGCAATTTTTTTTGTTTTCATTTAATGCATCACTAAAAAAAAAATCAGAGATGTGAGCGGCGAATTCAAAAGATCTGAAACCTGTTGTGGTTTGAAACATGTCCGTTACCTTGTCAGTCGCTTTTCGAGTCTCTGAAAAGGTTTTTCGTGCAATTCAAAGCCAAAAAACAAGAAGTACTCAGTTACTTTGGTTATTTCTGCCTCACAATTTCCCCAACGGGATCAATAAAAACCGCTATTGTTAAATGTGCTATTAGCACAGAACATGCTACACAACTTTAGACGGTTGAGCGTGGACAATAAGTGTCTGATCAGTGCTAACGGGTCATTATCTCAGATGCAGGTTATTAAACCTCATAGATGAACTAAGGAGAATATTAAACTCTGAGTCAGCCAGCTTTACCAACATCAAGCTGAAAAAAAGTCACAGTAATGGAGCCACTGGTGCAAATTGTACATTCAATAATACTGAGGAGGAGTATGCGTCGACCTTATAATGTATATAATATAATTACTTGTTGTGTAAATAAATATGGGAACTTATTTCTATATATTGTCTTGTTTTATTTGATACGTTTTAAGAGATGTTGGCATGATGTCTAGCAACTGTGGCTGCTGACTTGATCCTGTTTGAAATGATAGAGTCTTGTGTTTTCCCACACTATTTCCCCCCCTGAACAATTTGCGATGCTGTCAGCTGCTAACGGCATTCATAGTCCCTGCTTTAATTGAGTAAGAATAAAGCCTTCGCAGCATCCCAGGCATCTGTTAAATAATTGTTCTTAATAAGGTTCATCTATGTATCTGCAGTTATGGCCAGGGGCGTCTCTCCTTGGTTTCAACCTTATTCAGTTTCAGCAGATGAGGAGCAAGAGCACAGTCTGCCGAGATCGCCGGCAGATTACGCAGGCCTGTGTCTTTGAAGTGTTCGCCGTACCAACCGAAATACATCGTGGAGAAGAGGGGGGGGGGCGGCGGTGTGAGTGCCAATGAGCGTGTGCGTATATATGTTCCTTTGTGTGCAAGTGTATTCGTCTCAAACAAGACAGCAGCAGAGCGAGAAAGATAGAAAATGTGTGTATAAGAGTAAGAAAGCATGTGGCTATGAAGTGAAGTTTGTGCACACGTGAAATGAAACTGAGAGCAACTGAGAACAAATGGTGTTTCATTCAACTCACTGTAAGGTGCTGAAAGAGCCATGCTCTCATAATGTTGGTGGCCACCTTAGGGAAGATCCCTCTCTTCTTGTTGCGTTTCTTCTCTTTATCCGGGTCATCGTCATCCCCTGTGCTCGGCGAAGCCACGCTGTTGTCCAGGCCATCACCTGTCACATGACAAGAAACAGGAAGAGACAGCAGAGATCAGACACACAGTTTGTTTACTTCCTGCATTCGATGCGCCTCTGCGTTCAAAGGGAATAAATACGATTTCGAAGGAATTCTGGAGGGCTTTGTATGCACAGACGGAGGGGTATAGAGACACAACAATGGCAAGCAGAGAATGGCTGGAAAACAGCACCTCATAAATGCATTCATTTTTAATACATTTATAAATAACCCTGCCTTTCATTTTTCTCCCCCCTCCTCCTGAAAACACAGCGAGCACTCGCATCTTTCTGCAAGAAAGAGAGGCAGAAGGGGAGCACAAAGGACTTGTAAGGTCGCATTTCCCCACTCTCCCATCCAAGCCGGCACAGAATTGAAAATGACAGAGAGATTTAGTCTTTATTATCCTGAGGGGAAAATAGTTATTGAAGCGTCGCCCCGGCGCATTCTGCCATTTTACCTGAGGTGGAAAGAGTAACACGGCACTACAAAAGGGGAGGTTGTGAGAAGGGGGAAGGCAGCGAAGAAAAGGAAAATAGGTGGAAAAAGGGAAGTCAGAGGCACAAACAGCGCTAACAAAGCTAGCTGCTTTTCATAACAATGGCGTCATGGCTGCTTACAGCAACCTGTAGGGCTTTGATAAGACTCTATTAAGGCCAGTTAACCTCACCTAAGGGGAACACTGAGACAGCTTAGAGTATTTGAGCACTGAGAGGAAAAGTGAAAGGAAGACGCTCCATGGGCCTTTTCTCTGCATTCAGAATCAACAACATGAACTCCTACACACACACACACACACACACACACACACACACACACACACACACACACACACACACACACACACATTCAAAACTACCCAATTACTGTAGGCATTCCATACAGCTCCAGTGGAGAGAAAGAGGCTCTTCCCATCTGTGGCTGTGAAAAGCCTAATTGTTATTATCATTATTCAAAAATGCAAGACACCCTCAATGAAGACGATAATCATAAAAGAAACATGAGGCGAGGTAAACAAGTGGCACCCTCACCGCTAGAAATTGCAGCAGCTGATAACTGACTTTTGTCCCGTGCCGCCTCTTTTCGACTGGAAGTGAGGGGAAGGAACGAAGAAGAAGAGAAAAAAAAAAAACTGCTGAAGCAGTGCACAGAATTGGATCCAGTTATTTATTGATTACACACAAAGCACTTCTAAAGCTTCTAGGTCTATTCACTGCGACAGGAGTAGATAACTGCATTTGAGCAAGCCCGCGCTCCGCTAACTTGCAGAGGGCGACACCCAGCACCTAGCTAAACCCTAAGCCCCCGATTCATCGATAATTAATGGGGATGTTGGCGCTAATCCGGTTGGAGATGACTTTTTTCCAGCCTGCCACATCAATGGAATAATCAAGGGTCTAAAACCCAGGCCTTTGCTCCCCATTACCTCGGGCAAAAGAATTCCTGAAAGCATGCCTGGAGGGCACCTGAATTATATACACCATTAGGAGAGAGAGGCTCTCAACGATCCATACGAAACAACACTCTTGGCTAGCGCTCACTCTCTCTCGCCGACTGTTCTGGCAGAAGGAGATACATATGCACACATATTGAAGGCTTTTTAATGAACCTCCTGTGGAAGCCAAGGTGACGCCATGGAGGGTGGGGGAGGGATAACACAAGTGCTTGATTTTCATAGATACTGATGCAAACACCACCCACTGCACATCAATTATGCCCACATGCATGTAAATGTGGGGGTGGGGTTGGGCTACTGTAACGCCACCAAAAGGTCAAAAATTGGATTTAGGGAATATGAGCAAGTCCGTAACCTCTGCCAGTTTACCGTAATCACTGGATAATCTGTTCATTCGTTTTCTAATTAACCAATCAATTGACTCATTAGCCTTTTTAAAATGTCAGAATATTTTTGAAAAAGGTCCATCACAATTTCAAACAGCATGAGGGGAAAACAAAACAACCGACTGCCAAAGTTTTTTTTTTTTGTTTTTTTTTTTGTTTTCGTTTACAAGGATGTAAAACAGAGAATAACAAGCAAGTCATTACTTCTGAGGGCAGGGACTAATGAATCGTTCACACTTTTACTTCATAAACAACACGAACAGCTAATCAATTATTGTTGTCACCTTATTAATCCCGCAAGACACTGGCACCCACAAACCCTCACAATGTACTCCTCACACCCAGCTTCTAGACCTCTCTCCGTCTAAAACACACTCGCATTGCGAGCTTCGGTTACATCATTAGCCCGGGACAAACAAGGCCTGAGCTTAACAAGTGAGTTTTTTTCTGCCTACTGTTTCAGGGCTTTGAGTACACCCACCCCTCTGTCTCTCTCTTTTCCTCTCTGCGTCTCTCTGCCTGGTGGAGAAGAGGGGTGAGCCGAGCCGAGGCCCTGTAATCTAAGACCAGGTTTTCATTGGAAGCAAATGCTCTCAATCCGTTGTAAAGACCGGCTCATGTTCAGCAAAGCCTACAATAACAAACCTAGGGGCTCGTCCCATGTGAGTTGGGGAAACAGAAGCAAACGGCCGGAGTACCAGCTCAGAGCATGAGTGAGCGAGTTAGTGGGTGAACGAGTGAGCGAGCGAGCGAGCGAGCGAGTGAGTGCGTGAGTGAGTATGCATGCAAGCGAGCAAGTAGGAGATAGAGTGGGCGAGGAAGAGGTGAGAAATCGTGAGACGCATGGAGAGAAGGGGGAAAGAGAGAAGGAAAACACAAAGGGGACAGAGAAAGCACAGAATAAGTCAGAAAAGTGTGAAGGAGAAAGTGCATGATCCTGGGTGTGTCGCCTCATGTAGCACTTTATTATAAACTACTGTATATGCTTTTTATTGTATAACCTTTATTTAACAGGGCAGCATCGCTAAGTACAATGCTCTCTTTTTCCGGTTCTTCTTTCCAGACTGCTAATCAAACCCGGTAACCTTCGAACCTTTAGGCCACCACTGCCCCATATAGTACAGTATCATACTGCACTATATCAGCCATACTTTACAGTGCAACATCCTATCTATTGATATATGGTGAATAAAATAGTATGCAAGCAGCGACTACAGGCTTTAAGATTCTTAGTCATCACCCTACAGAATATAAAATAACCCTAAAGATCTCTCGCTAATCAATAATTAATCACATACCAAAATGATGCATAATGTGAGAGAAGTAGCTTGCATTAAATCTCCACCCATTTATCTATCTCATATAATTGAGCCATGTGAGAAAAAAAAACACAGAAACATTACTTGTGGTCTTGTCCAACATACTGAAAATCTCCTCAAAAACATTTAAGCAAAATGAATGATGAAGAAACCCCCGTTTCACAGATTTCAGGCAAAGTGTGACCATTTTCGTTATGCATAACCCAAGCACTGAGCCAGAGAGGGAAACCATAAGTCCTCCCAGTATTCCTCTCCTTTCCCAATACTTCTAAGTAAGTCTGACCTATAGACACTTACTTACCTAGGAGGGGAAAAGGAATGAGGAGGACTGGAGAAGGGCCGTCAATGTTATTGGCATTTCCATTTTCACTGCAATTTGATACCAATCACCTCTGCAAGGTCTGGGGCTAATTTCTGCTTTGCTTTAGCGAAGGGAAGAGCGGGAGGTGGGAGGAGAGAAGCAAGAAAGACTGTGGGAGTGAGGAAGGGTGAAGCGGGGAAGGTGTTGAGGCTGTGTCTGGCAGCCATGTTGGGGAAATGTCAATGGTGTTACCTCAGCTTGTGAGAGAGAGAGAGAGAGAGAGAGAGAGAGAGAGAGAGAGAGAGAGAGAGAGAGAGAGAGAGAGAGAGAGAGAGAGAGAGAGAGAGAGGAAGGGTAAAGCAGGGAAAGAAAGCGAATGAGAGATGGTGAAGAATGGTAAGAAGAGAGGGAGCGGAGCAACGGATGTGGAATATTTACTGAGAGCGGAAAAGAGGCAACGAAAAAACTCAAGTCACTAAGGAGGCGATGAAGGAGGAGGAAATAATGGATAGGAGGGGGAAGAGATGCTGTGTGGGACATTGGAGTTAATCAATTGAAAACAATCTGACGCAGGACAGTCAGTCAGGCCATGTCCACTGTAATGCTGATCATGTTTTTCTCTAGCTTGGCCTTTGAAGCTGACATTTCCTAACACAGTAAACAGGACTTTTCAGAAAACATCTTCCAAATGGGTAGACTTGCAAACATGCCATGTGAAGCATTTTGAATTATTCTGATGGGGCCAGTTATAGTTTGGGAAAAAGTTATTGAATCCTGGAGAATCCTTTTTTCTAAAAAAAAAAAACAATGGCGGCTCACATGGCACTGCACTATTTTAGGACCGTCAATTGATGCCTGTAGCGCACAATGGACGAGCCATACAAACAGAAGAAGTAGTCAAGCTGCTGAGATGTAACAATCTGTGGAGTCAAGTTTGTAAAATTGCTGATTTTCTGGAGAGTTGACACACGCCATCGAGACGCCACCAGTGTGGGCTACTTAAAAAACAATGGGTACCAGTGTTTTGACGTGTACGTGCACCACTGGCGTGTATTGCCCTTAAAGTTGATGGTAAAAGTTTCTTGGGCATACTCAATAGTCCGGATTTAAACATTGTTTGTACTCTTTTGTGGTTTTCACTGTGGATTGCTATGCTTTATTAGTCATAAAACTTACATTCAAATGCATCTGCTTGAGTGTAAACATGGCCTCAGCGACGTCACAGTCAGTTCATCATTCGGCCAACACGCCCCGTAGTCGGGCAGCCAGGCAGTCGTCCACTCTGTAGTCCACTCAGTCAGCCAGTAAACTATCCAGTCAGCCAGTAAGCTAGTCAGTCTATAAAGCCACCAAGTCCGCCAGCCAGCCAGCCATAAAGCAACCTTGTCAATCAGCCGGTTAGCCAGTCAGTCAGAAAGCTAGCCAGGCAGTTAGTAAGCAAGTCAGCCAATGAAGCAGCCCATCACTCTCCATAAACAGGCTGCCAGGCTCATTAGGAGCATCAGCAGGCTGTAACCCTGGGCTGCATACATACAGCGTGGGGCAGCTAGGCTAGCAAGCTCCAGTCTCCCCACGAGGAAAAGCCAAAGGCACAACTCTGGGCCTGGCCTACTGATCGGCCATGACAACATCTTTGCAACTAGTTGGAGCAGGGGGAGGGGGGTCAATCAATGCAGGACGGTGGGGGCGCATGTTCGTGTGTGAAGAATGCATGCATGCATGGATGTGCATTCGTCTGTATGTGTGTGTCTATCTCTGTCTTTCTTTATGCATGTGTTTCCAGCCACAGAAGCTCTGAATGTCGTGTGGGTGTGCATGTGTGTGTGTGTGTGTGTGTGTGTGTGTGTAGCAATTAGGGAGCAGGCCAGTGACTGGAAGGAGCCAGGGGCAGTTGAAATGCCCCGGGGCCAACCAAGGGAAGGAATATTTTATCAGTCCCCTCACACGCTGTATACACAAATACACACTTGCACAAACACACACACTCACTGCGAGCAAACAGATAATGACGTTAAAACTAGGTTAGCTTTCTTCATGCATCTTTACTACCTCCGTTAGCATTAGCTAAACAGACACTTACTTCCGTGCTCATTCAGCTTCGATGGCTTTTATTTAAGCCTTTCCACCACTTCATGTTTCATTCCTGCCTCCAACTCCTTCCCACTTCATTACTTTTCTCTGTCCACTTTCTCTCTGTCTGCTGGAGTGTGGGGTTGGGACGGAGGATATTTGCAGTGTTGGTGATGTGCGATGGGGTGTTGTTATCCATCTTCGCTAGCTTTAAAGTTTTCTTTCTTTGTAAATTGAACGTACATCGGTAAATGATATTTCAATGGTTCAAAATGAAGGTTAATTGTGTTAACATTATTGGATATTCTCAGTCTTGACGTCTCCAGTCTACCTCTTCAACTAGAGAGTAATTATGATGCTTCCTCTGTTCTGTCTATTCGTATGCCTTTTCCAGCACCTTTATCACTCTACATCTCTCTGTCTCAAGGCATACCCTGACATTATCAAGCGGTATCTAGGCTAATCTGTTATGATCTGATTATGAACCATCTCTCAGCGTAAGACAGAGATTGGTACCACCTGCCCCCTCTGCGCGGGCACACGTGCCATTCCGAGGTGTCAGCCATTTTTCTGCTGCCTGGCAAATTAACAGGCGCGGATTCACCCGTCAGTCATCTGCAAACAGCGATCTTGTCAGACACGCCGCTTCAAGCGCAATGCGAGAGAATAACGTCATTTAGCTTTCTAATAATTTGGTCTTCATAGAGGCACTGCTGAGTGGAGGAATAAGGGTTATGAATATTAGCTCTGCGCCAGATGTCCTGAGAGGGATCCTGTGTAAGGAATCATTCACAGATGGCTTAACGTTTTTGGAAGATACTGTGAGATGTTTTTGCAAGGTTTTATAGCCTGTGGATGGACTCAGGGGGGGTGGGGGGGTGGAGACAGGTCTTTTGAGTTTATGACAGTGCATTTATTCTATAGACTATTTGTTGCAAGAGACTGAGAGAGTGTGTCTTTCACTGTGAGTGCGAGTGACCTGGAGCTGATCTCTCATGGGCCACTCCTAGAGTTTCACACCCCAGAAAGCTCACATGACCCTGGGTTGCCTGCCCAGGCAAGGCCCAGGCCTCAGGGACCTGCTATCCTGTTCCACATGGGATACACACATCTCATACTGGCAGGCGAGAAATTCATGCATACACACATTCAAAACATGATACATAAAGCGCACACACGAATGCTGATGTACATTCACTAAAGTGCTCTTCTTCTCACTCTTTTTCCTCTGTGGCTCTCACACACAAACACACGCGCACAGTCTCTCACACATACACATATATTACATTCCCAGAAATCCTCAGAGAGGTAAAGGAGGGCTCGCAAGAGGGAGGGAGAAGAAAAAAGTGGCGTTTATTGTATTCAGGCCATTCATAAGCTCTAGACTTGGGGAGGGGGAGTACTGGGGGTTGCAGGCAGTGGGGGGTTCCCTTTGCATGGCTCTGGAGGCCCCTCCCACCTCCAAATATTCTGAACATGCAGGAATTCCTTGCAACACAAGTCCCAAGTAGGGGCACATTTAAAAGCTTCTTTCCCTTTACCACAGCGAAAACAGACACGCACTTGAACACACTCACATGCACCCATTTCTTAGGATCTTCCACGAGGCAACTTTCCAATAATGACAACCAAAGTATTCTAAACCAACACACACACACACACACACACTTATTTCAATACAAAACACTCTCTGTGGCCAATGCTGTTTAGCCTCCCCTTTATTCCCGCGGAGGAGGAGAGACAGAGAGAAATCCCCTCGACTACTCTGCGGATAATGACATGCACTGTCGGCAAAACAATATGGCTAGTCTAGACTTCCCTTCCTGCCTTTGCCAGAGAGACACTCCACTATTTTCAGATCTTTGCTCAAAACTTCAGCCAACGCGTTTAGATCATATCACTCTGAAGCACAGATCAATCTTTGTAGAACATACACAGAAGGTAGACAGGAAAGTTGTCATTATTACAAAAGGGAAAAAAAAATAAGGCTTGCCAGGTAAACAATCAGGGGAGAGCTAAGTAATTGCTTCCTGTAATCAAAGACAATTCCATTGAAGTAATTACAGTAAATAACGAGTGCTTTGCAATAACAAAGCCGGTTACTTTGAATGATGACAGTTTTGTGGATCAGCACTGACAGATTCAATAATGGCAGTAACTGGTGAGTCATTTACAAGGGTTATTTGTAATTAAAGCCCACTGGAGACTTCTTGTTGTGAGAATCAGAGCCAAGTTTGGAGCAATTATTTCATTTGTGGTGATCTGATGAGGAGGAGATCAGGAAGCCAGAGACAAGGAATGTGTTTAACTAACAACAAAAGAAGAAAAAACACAGCCCAGTTATCATATTTACGACTTCATTAAAAGTGTTTGCTAAACTTGAGGTCTTTGAGATTTATGTGGCTTCCGCTGAAATGGATTAAGTGGATTGTTGTTCGTGTTCATGTAAGTGGACATTGGTGCGTGCGTTGACATGTTAACATGTGTGCAGGTGACATTGTACACGGAAATCTCTAAATCAATTAGTCAATCTACAAAAAAGACAAACTGAAAACATTCACTGTCTCAAGCTATTTAAAAGTAATGCTTTTCATAGTTGTGTATGGTTATAAATATAAATATGTGAACATCTTTCAGTTGGGGACAAGCAACGAACAATTTGAAGGCATTTCATTGGGCTCTGGGAAATTGTCCCGGGTATTTGTCACTGTGTTATGACATTTAATGTACCAAAGGCTTGACATTTTACAAAATATTGAATATTAGACCTATGTTAATGTTAATTTTCTTTGTGAAAATGTTTTTTTTGTGTGTTGTGTCTGAGGCCCATCCACTGTCGGCTGTGAGATATGGGGGATGGGGGGGGGGGGCTCAGGCCTGTTGACATAGCCATAGGTGATGGCAAAAATGTCAGTGTAAATGTGACTGCTCTCTCTGTGCCATTTTCCCGTAAAGGGTCATCACCACAGGCTGCCTGACACGCTGGAAACTGCCTGAAGCGCGGGGCACCGCCACGACATTAAACTGCAGTATGCCTCCACACACAGCAACACACACACACACACACACACACTGACTGCCTTTTATTCCACCTTCCAGATCAGTCAAGAGAGAAAGAATAAGGGAGAAAGAGACAGACGGTACACGCTAAAATAAAAGTGTAAGGCGAAGAATTCACCCTTTCATGTTGAGCACTTTTGCTGTGTAACTATTGATTTTTCCCCTCTTGCCTTTGTGTTGCCGTTTTCTTTTTTTCTAACCTGAAGATAGAAGGCCAGACTCGGTTCAAACGAGAGCACTTGTGAGGGGGGCCCACAGTTTCTCCGCCTCAGTGAAGGGAAGTCCTCAGACACGCACACACACACACACACACACACACACACACACACACACACACATACATACAATGGTAAGAATCCTGAAATTGTGCCTCTTTTGCTGCTTTTCTCACTCTTAACTCTCACTCTCAATTGTTTTGCTGCCTCTCAGATGGCTTTTGACACCTTCGACTCACCAAGCCTCAGTCAAACTCAGCACACAACCAACGCACAGAGAGCGAGAGGGAGTCAAATGGACTATGGACGAAGAGGGGAAGGGGGGAAGGGATGGCAGAGAGGACAAGGACTATAACAAAAGCTAAGAGCACTTAACAGCACAATGGTACGGCGGTCCTTTCCAAAAAGTCAGCTGATGTGCTGAAGGGCGTTCAAAAGTCCTTCAATGTAGACATGGAACAAAGAGAGGGAACCTTCAGCTAAACTAGAGCAAAAACATCCTATTTAAACTTTGTTGTGGACTAACAACACATTCTAACAACTATCTACTAAAAATATATCATTTCACCACAAGAACACTAGATTTACTCATGGAAGCCCTTTAATAAAACCATTAAAATATCCTTAATACCCCTAAATTATATCTTGCAGCACTAACGTGTTTAACTTCAACCAACCCATCAATGCAATCAGTTAAATGAACTCAAATTAAGTGGAAACGTATCATTTCAGTACCAACAATCCGCCTGCTCTGTCTGTAATCATGCCTCCATGTTTGGGGAGTGTAGTTCCATTAACCAAACTCAAGTTGCCCTGTTTATTTTTCCAGAGCTAGCATGTACAGCTCTCGCCTATGTGTGCATTTTTCCACATGGTCACTATCTGAATGACACAGACTCTGATAACACACATTTAATACACATGGATATTCCCACTCATGGTAGCCTATCAGCGCCAGCCGAACTGCAGTATGTTAGATAATGCAGGCACGCTAACCCTGCGGTGCCACAGGCTAATAATAGCGCATTAGCTTCCAGTGAGGTTTTTTTTTGGAATAACAGAAGTTTTAAGTACCATGAAGGAGTATAATATGGTCTGCACCCACAAGCTCAGGTTACTGAAGAGGTGGTTAGGAAAACAGGATAAGTCATTATCAGAGCAACATCCTACTCTATTTAAATACGTCGGGTTGTTGAGTTGGTGCATTTACATTTTAGCGTCTTAGCTGTTTTTCAGTGAGTAAACAGGGCAGTTGTGCAGCTCGATAGTGTTACAGACTCCTTCTTCAAGCCTGGGTCCACACTTCTGATATCACCACAACTCCTCTGTTTCACAAGCATTAAGTCAACCTCCTCCATCATGAGTGATGCTGTGTCTCCACTTCCTCCTACTTTTCAATGTGTCCTTGATAGGCACAGGATGTGGTGTTGTGTGGATGTGGGGGATTTGTAGTCCTATCAGCCTCTCCATACGCAGCCCAGATAAGGCTTGCGAGAAAGGGGCAGAGGAAGAGGAAGTGAGTGGGTTTACAGCAGGCCTATTTCCTGTGGAGCATGGGCCCATGTGGACGGGAGTGATATGCCCCCCGTGGACGCCGGCGCTCTCGCCACACAGTCCCACCAAGTCACTTCCTGAAAGAGGCGGCCCTCTCTGGGGGTGACTTCCTGTAAAAGTATGACCTCTCTGCCTAAGGAGAATCTCAGTGGAACAAAGACTTGGAACGGCCCATGGGAGCTAGAGTGCACAATATATATGCAGTGTGTGTTTGTGTGTGTTTTTAACACCGCCACTCAGTCCTTTACTCCAAAGGTTATCAATAGTGGGAATCTCAGCCGCCGGTCGCTGCTCATCTCTTTGAGTTTCACTGGCTCGGAGCAAGAAGGGACGATCGGGTTACATCCAAATGTATGTGTTCATGAGTGTGTGTACGGCAAGTGGCATGCCTTGTGTTGCTCTGCAAACACACAAAGTAAACGCCGATGCTGCCCTCTGGCCCACCCTGCTGCTTTTGTGTTTACCTACAGGTATTTGTTATCCAGCCATCTCTTTCCTCTTTCTCCCTCTCTCGCTCTAAACTCTTAAAAAAGCTTGCTGAGGTCTTTATCTCTCAGTCAAATCCCTATAGCAGGTATCCATGTCAAACAGACAGGGGGAGGGGGCCTCAGGGGGCAGCATGTTTGGTCTGGGTTAGCCCTGGGTCAAGCTTTGGCCCAGTTGACACACATTAAATCCACCCTTTTACCACCAACCTCCTGCATCCCCAATACTTAGGCTCAAAACATGCCCGGTCACCTCTGTTGCATATTCACGCTTTTAACTCATTATCACCTAAGCTGAAGCAAAACATTTCAATATTTCACCTTCACTTTGAAACGTGAACACCTGTATAATGGGCAGGTTTGAATGTTAGAAGCATATGCTCGTGTCACATAGGGGTTCTAAAATAAGCCACAACAGAAATGAAAGTAGCATCGACCCATATTTAAAGATTTTTTTTAAATCCACGGGGATGCTGGTTTTGACCAAAAATGGCGCTACTGCTGGTGTTTTCCTGGCATGAAATTGGCTTTGTGTGGGTGTCGTTTGGAGAGCCGGCTGGTAAATTCTCCCGTTCTTTTGTTAGAAAAGGGGGGGGGGGGGGGGGTGTTCCATGCATAATGGTCTTAGCCAGGGAGGTCTGGAACTGTGTCCATAAATTGAATTATTTCAATTTGAGGGAGAGAAAGTGAGAGAGTGAGAGAATAATGGAGAGTGGCTGTGTGAGTGTGCGTTGCATTTACATGTGAACATATGCATGTGTGTGAGAGAGAGAGAGAGAGAGAGAGAGAGAGAGAGAGAGAGAGAGAGAGCGAGAGAGAGAGGGAGAGACTCATTTTTATTCTTCTACGGGGCTCACATTTACAAGTGAAAATATAAACCGAGTTGCAGGAGATTACAGAAGAGGCCAAATGTTACCTTGCAGCTGGAAACTATAGTGGATTAAAAAAAAAAAAAAAAGGTGGCTGGTTGAGGCCGCCACAACAACAACTTCCTGTCTGAAAATTATAGTTTCAGTATTGTATTCTTACAAAGACATTAACTGTATAATATAAAAAAACTACTGCTGTGCCTTTCTAAGGATAGCAACACCTCCACAGGCCTCAATGTTTTTAATAATGAAAGGTGCGGGATAATATTTCCAAAACTGCCTTTTGGAAATGAACCCATCGATCATATCTACATGTTGAGATAAAGCCTTCCCCCAGCATCACGAATGCTAAAACAACAGATATGCGAGTGTGTTTGTGTGTATATGTGTAGGTTCAGGTGGGGGTGGGGTGGAAATATTCCTGACACAATATAATCGGCAGGGGACCATATGGCAAACTGGCAGCAAGCTATTTATCCTTATCCTCTTTGGAGGCTAAAATTAGCGCTCCGCTGTTTGTAGCTTTAAGCTGGACTCCAACCACTCCGATAGGGCTAATAATAAAGGGAAGAAGAAAAAAAAACACCCCAGCTGGCACAACTTCTCCGCCTCCTTGTTCTGTTTCCATCTTTTTCTCGCTCTTACTAACTTTCTGTCCACCTCTCTCCGTCTCTTTTCCCTCTGCAAACGAAACGCACTGACCAAACCGCCCGTTCACTTTAAGACCAAATCATGTTAATCTGACCACGAGGAATTGTATTAATATCATATAAGTGTTGCTTGAGCCAGGTTCCCCTATAAGCCCATGTGTCAGGAAAGCCAGGATTTCCTGAACACGGACCCCCTCGGCTAGCTTAAGAGCGTAGGATGATGGGGCTAATCTCTTTATCAAAAGCTTAAATAAACGTTAGTGCTCTGTGCATGCGTGTGTGTGCGAGTTGCCTATTTGTGTGTGTGTGTGTTCGTGTGTGTGCCAAGGGGCCAAACAATGCTTCTCCACTAAACAAAGTGCTAATACCCTGTCTCTTTGCTCTCCCCCTCCCTCCTCCATTCCTGCTCTCTCTTTCCTCTCGTTCTCCCTCCGTACAAGCGAGTGCCTGAACTACAGTATGTCCATTTCATATCCATCCTAAATGAATTGCTACCCTCGGTTACTTCCTACGTAAGAGCTCACGGGGAAGCTCGTCTGGTCCTTCACTCGTGTCATCCACTGTCAGAGGTGATCATCTGAATTCTCCAGCCTGCTATGAGGGTTTTCCCTGAAAAGTTAACATCTATCTGATCAGAGGCCTCCTGGGCCCTGAGCTCAGATCCCTTTCGAGGGAGGAGGGAGGCACAGTCGCCAGCGAGAGAAGTGGAAAGAGCGAGAGAGTTTAAGGTTGTTTTATCGGCCAGATGTAATGCGTTGTGACACGTCAGTGATGAGACGCTGTGATTCTGTATGAACCTGTACTGGCCACGATTAAGAGCCAGGGCATTTTTCTTCTGTCTGTGAGAGAAATGTACGTGTGTGTGGGAGTGTGTGTGTCGGAGAGATTTCAGGCAATGTGGAGATGAATTGGAAACGGATTGCAGAATGGTGACAATTTTGGAATTTGTCACCATTCTGTGCTATGACACGTTTCCCACGGCAAGAACACAAGACCCTCCACGCAAACACACAAATCATTTCACGAGTGAATGAGCAAGCGTCAAACTTTTTTTTTTTTCCCCCCTTTTCATTTGCATGACAAGTGAATTACCACATTTCAACTTGTTTACATTTGCAAATCAAAGCTGACAAAGTTCCTTCCAAAAAAGAGATATCCAGTAATTTGACAAAAGTGGCATCTTCTTTTAGGACATGATTACACAAGAATGATGCAAATTATGGTGCTTCATACAGAAATAAACCTGAATGGAGTCCTCGGCTGACACTTTTAAAAACAAGATCTTGAATTTTAAGAAGGCACCAAACGAAAGCGTCTTCATGCTTAAGTGTACAAGTCACGTGTGGAGAAGAACTTCTCTTCTTTTAATTTCCTCTTCCTGCGCGCAGACAAAAAGAAAATGTTGCAGATAAAACTGAAAAAGTCTTTGCCATGTTTACACATTTAACTTTTCTTGTCATAATCTCCCCACCCCAACACACAAGAGACCTCTACAAGGCACAAAGTGTGAGTAAATAGTATCTTTTAGCAAACACTAGTAATTAGATATAGGCATTTGGCATTCACGCCAGTCGCAAATTAAAGAAGAGCGCTTCCTGTAAACAGACAGCGAGAATGTGTCTACATCATTAGCGTGCCACAATTATAACATCGGAGCTAAAGATACATTTCCCTCCCGCTTGCACTGCCTCACTAAAGCAAATGATGTAGAACCTCTTTTCTTTTCTTTTTATTTTTTTATTTTTTTTTAAATGAGCGGCTGTTCTTGGAGGAACAGCAAACTACACGGTGTGATCCAGGTGCATTTATGGGTTAAACAATGAGGATCAAATGCAACGCAGGCAACTTTGTAAGAAATAAGGGACGTAAATAATACCAACGTTTTTTCATTTGACAGACTTTATGAACAGAACTCATCCTGAGCAAGTGCAAGGACTGAGTCAAGGCATAAAAGAGAGACGGGGAGAAGGAGAGAGGAGCTATTTCATGTGCCTGCATGTCATGAATGAATATGTATTTCATGTAAATTGTGCACACAAGGCATGTTGTAATGGTCTGGGCTAGACTTTGCATTTTTTTGGTCATGCAAACATGCCCACATGTAAGCAACAGACAGAGAGAGGCAGACTGAGTGAATGCATGGGGAGATTTAATGTGAACGAGAGACGGGGGAGGAAACATTCACCTCCGAATGTTATTACAGAACGTCGAAAAAAAAGAGCAAAAGGCACATACGGAGAGACGAGGAGGCCGAGGCTACGCGGCAAAATGAAGACAATATGTGCAAATACGAGGCTCGCATGATGCCCGTGTACACATGCTCAGCGCCGAACGGCACGTAAATCCAAAGTTAAACAGTCAAATAGCCTCTGCCACCTCGTCAAACAGTTTTATAGCCATCATCTTCTCACAGATGAGACGCTCACTCGAGCCCATAAAACACAAGTTAGGGAACCTGATTGACAAAGCAGAACATCATTTCTCGTGTGAAAAGGAGGCAGAGGAGAGGACGTGGTAGGAGAGGGTGGAGGAAGTCACTCTGTTTACTTGTGTTTCTGATTCTTTCATCCACACGACCCCGGCGGCCGGGTGACACCGGTCCTAATCCTAAAAGCAAACTGGCCCCTTGCTGTGGGAACCTGATACAATTTCCTCTTTTTCGACGGGGCAGGGGGGGGGGGCAAACTCAGGCCACTCCAAGTTTGCTTACTGTCGACAAGGCAATAAAAAGTCATTGAGGGCTATCATTTTCCGCGAGGCGAGTCACTACGTGTTGGTTGACTCGTCAGCCGCCGCGATAGAGCGAGGTCGTAAAGACGGGGAGAGGGAGGTCGAGATTGGACAGCGAGGGCACGAACATCTCTTTTCCCAGGTAACCACAGATAATAATGTTTGAGATGCAGTAAATCCAGTGGAGGCTGAATAAACATTCCTACCGGCAAAGCGTTGTCGAGGGATGTTTTCTCAAGTTGTTCGGAAAACACATTACCCTTTATGCCTTTCAAATATTGATCCTCATAAACAGCATGTGAACTGAGAGTTGGGCTTATGCTCTTGTCACCCCGGCAGATACTAAACCGTTTTTTTTTTTAACACATGCTTACACACACTTTCACTTGAAACCGCTATGGGAAGCGTAGTGAACTTCAGGTGGCGCGGCAGAGAAGACATGGCTGCAGTTTGCTAGCAGCAGTGCACATGGGCCTCGACAGACTCCCAAACAACACTCAACAGCACTTAACACACTCATCGGGGATAACTGCTCCGTCTCGCTCTCTTTTCCTCACTCACTATAGGATTTTCACACACGCCGCTCCAGTCAGCATCAAAATGTTTTCGCAGCATTCACTCCGAGATTCTCTCCCTTCCCTCCTTATCTTACTCTCTCATTATGCTGCATCTTTTCTTTCTCACTTTTGTCTTCTTCCTCCCTCTTTCTTCCCCGTGTTCACGCTCTGAAGGAAATCAAAGCGAGATCTTGTTTGTGTCTGCCAGCGACTGTACTTACACACACACCTCCAGTAACACAGACTGCAGACTAATCAAGGGAACCACATACCTTTTATCTACCCACAGAGCCTCGTATTTAAACAGATTACCAGGAAAGCTGGACACCAGTAAGACAATTACCGGACTGAGGATCTTCCTCGATAATGTCTAGACGACATCTAGACAACTGACACATGTTCTATATTTCCACTTTTTTTTTTTTTCCACTCTTTTTATGTTAAAAGAATTAACACTTACAGTTACATTTTTGTGCACAAATGAATGCTGCTTTTTTTTTTTTTTTTTATCTTCGGCTCTGGTTATTTTATGATGACCAACTAGCCGATAGTTCACCCACCGCTGCGTCTAAGTACGTTCGAGTTTTAAAAACAGCCTCCTGTCAAACGTACACTCTCAAAGATGCCATAGTGTGTGTGCCAATGCAACCAATACACACTCACATTCCTATTAACAGAATATTTTCAAGAGCAGCTTAATGCTACTGGGAGAGAAAAGCTATCCAGGGAGGGGAAAAACACACACACACACACAGACGCACAGACGCACAGACACACACACACACACACCACAGTTCTCTCTTCCAGTCTACTGGACAATCGGACCAATTAATCGGTGACTTTGAGGGGGTCACGTGAAGCCGCGTGATTGGATGAGCTGGATCTGGCTGCTGATTGCCTGGCACCCCTGTCCATGTCCCCGTTTGCTCGCCCCGGCCTTGGAGACTGGCCAATGAGGAGACAGAGAGCAACAGCTCCTCTGTGTTGGCCTGACCTTGTTGGAGGGCACAGAGGTCGGAGGGTGGACGGATGGATGACAACGTCAGGAGTATTCAAGCATGATTTATGGAGATTCGCAGCAAATGGAAGTTATATACAGGGATTCGGAATGAATGGAGTGATGCTCGGTTAGTATTATTATAATATATATGTCCGTCTTCAGCCATTAGGGCACCGCAGGTCTTTTCATTCAAGTGATACTTTACAGCACATTCTTGATATACTTGTTTTGTTGTGCTATGTTACAGGGTTCATTCATACATCAACGTTGAATTCACTTTTGTCAGGGAGTATAATTAATATGCAGCAATTGCATTGTACAGACTGGAGCAATTAGTTTAATGTGCAGCAGAAAGGAACTGCTATAGTGTGTTAGACTACGATCTACACATATTGGACTCATTAGACAGTACACGCAGTTTAGGCCGGTCAAATAGCAAATATCAGCATAACTTTTGTGTTGAGCATTCCTCCAACCACACCAGACAAAGAAACTAAAATCTCAGAGCTAGATATGAGACCAACAAGCAGAAATCTCTGGCCACTACTTAGACAGTAGAAATGTATGCAGACACTAACACATTGCCTTACAGGGAGCTATTTGCCTTGGCGCGCACACCGTACTCTTTACAAACGGCCTGGGTAATTGGCGATACATATCTAATATCTCCAGTCATCGCCTCACTCCCTGGATGTTTCTGACAAGCAGAGGGGGAAACCCTGTAGCTTTCAAAAACAGAGCAAACACTCTGCCCCGCTCCTCTGCTCAACTCGCATCCACACCGCTGCAGCTGCCCGATTCACTGCCTGAATGTTATTCTGTTTCCCTCGCACGCCAGGCCCTCGGAGAAGCCAAGGGGTGTCCTTACAAATTCACACAGGCAAAGAGGAGTACTTTATACTGGGAGAAAAAGAGAAGGCCGCTTATGTCCATGAGGGACCCCCCCCCCCTCCATCGCAGGCATATATGATCTGTTGGCTTTTCCTCTGCCCTTCGAGCATTACTCTTCACAGAGAAGCATGATCCAAGGCAACAACAGCTACAATGAGGCTTCTCCAGAGGGCTTCTGGGTATTAAACAAAGGGCCTGTTGGTAGGAACAAGCTAGCAAACAGCTGGGCTAATAGAGTGGGACTAATTAACTACAGGGCCGCTCTCCGGCTCTCCCCGTCCAAGCTTGCTGGATGTTTACAAAGGCAAAGAAAAGGAGGAGAAAAATAAGAGGCTTTCTTCTCTGTCTGCTCTTTTAGGGAGAGAGGAGACACCCAGGACGGATTTTAATGACATGTGTGAAGCAAATGTGATCCTCCCTCCATTTTTTGTTCTGACTGCCAGTGGAATCCAGTGCTAAAAAATACCACTGGCATTGTGGTCAAAGCATAAACACCCACAACTAGGAACACAGCATGTGAGCATTGTCACCACATGCCAAAATAAAAAACGGATTTTCTTTTTTTTTTGTTGCGGACATTCTGACTGCGACACTGACAAATCACTGCGAACCACCTGCTGATGAATAAATGGTCCGAGGCATCTCATATTTAAAAATCACATTATCACGCGATTGAGTACTTTGCGTTTACTCTGCAATTAAGTTCAACAACATGCACGTGGAGACCCTCTGATCTCACGTAATGCGGAGTCATCCTCACAACTCCTGCAGCTCTTGGATTTGAGAGTGTGAATGCTATGTTTCCGGGTAGAGACGGGGATTTTTATACTAGTGGGCAGTGAACCGTTCAGAGGAGAGGGCAGAGCAGAGCATGTGTTTGTCTCAGGAATAGCCTCAGAAAAAAAAAAGGCTGAGAGAGGAGACTGGAGTTCACTAGTTAAAGGCCCTCGACCATCCTGCATCCTTCCTCGGAGCTGTTTCGCTCTGCTGGAGGGGGAGGATGGAAGGAAGGAGGAGGGGGGGGAGATAGAGAGACAAACAGGGAGGAATTAAGAGCAAGATTGAGTGACGGAAGAGGTGTGGAAGGAGAGCGAAAAGGTGGCTTGATAGACGGAGGAAAGGGGAAGGATTGAAGGATAGATGGGAGAAAGGAGGAGAGAATGAGTAAAAGAGAGAAAGATGGCCATTAGCTGCGCAGCTCTGCAGGCAGAGGGGAAGAAAATGAAGAAAGTGGAAGAGAGAGACAGAGAGGAAAGGTCAGTGAGAAAGCAATCTGTAAAGGTAGAACAGAGACAGAGGTGGGGGGAATACAGGAATGAAACATGAAGAACTGAGGGGAGGAGAGGAGGAGGGGAGGAAACATAGAATTGAGAAGCAAGGAAGGAAGTGAAACTGAGAAAGAAAGATGAAAAGGAAGAGAAAGAATGAGATGAGAAAGGGAGAGCGAAAGATAAACAAGACAGAGGGATGAAGAAAGACAAGTAGCAAAACAGAGTGAGAAAGAAACAGCGCGGAGGGGAAAGATGAGGGAACAAGATGACAAGATGAAAACAAAGAGGAAAAACAGATGTGAAAATGTAGGGGAGGAAGATGGGGAAGAAGAAGAGAGCGAAGGGAACAAAGAGAGGTGAGAGAAAGGGAAAGAAGAGGGATAAACAAAGGTAGTGTTTTAGAGCGAGTGGGAGGCATGGAAGAAAAAGAGGGAGGAGAGAGAAAAGAGCACGGGGGTTCACAAGAAGAGAGAAAAATGAAAGAGAGAGACACACAAGAGTAGGTGGGAGACAAGGGAAAACTGGAGAAGAGAGGGAGGATGCAAAGATGAAAGAGCGAGAAAAAAAAAAGAGGGGGGGGGGGGACAGCAGGGTGAAACTGTCGGGGAGAGAGCGAGCAAAGTGCCAAACAGATAAATAACCAGCTTACTGGGATTACCAAGTGACTGACACACAATTTTGTCAGAGCCAATATGACGTGGCAGTGATAGCTCTTAACCCATATAAACCTGAAACCAGTCCAAGATGTCCCCCGGTATTTACTGTTGTCACTGTGTCCTCATGATCTACTCTGTGTGTGTATGAGTGTGTGTGTGTGTACACAGAAACACCACAGACACACAGCGATCACACACATGCATGCAGAGAGAGGTTGAAGAAGCTGTTTAATGCTACCTGGATTTAAAAGCCTCAAAATAAAAAACAGAAATACAGTACATGGTTTAAAGTATGTGGACACCTGAATATTATACCCGTACATTTTTCTTTTTTTTTTTTTTTGCCACATAGTGTAAGTAGAAATATTGTGTTAATAACTGGTGTGCAACTGAAAAGAGGAATGATAACAATGGGAAATTCTAATAAAGCGACAATAATCTGTGTTTTAGATATTATAGTTCTGCCCAAGCTCTGTATTCATTTGATACTGGACACCTGTGGTCATAAAAATGATAAAACTATGGCTTGAAAAATCAGATTTTAGGTAATCTTTCTACTTTGTAGTGTCCTAAATTGACCTGATTTCGCCCACATGTCCCGCAGATACCCTGATGCCTACATACAGTACGTGCATGGCTCCCAACTCTCCTGAAACACTCAAATCAAAGCACCACTAACACACATTAACATGCACATGTATACACACACTACCCCACATTATACCCTCTAATGAACTTCAACAACAAACTAAAACCTACAATAGCGGGGGATATGGGGAGGTAGAGAGGGAGATGATGAGAGATGATGAGAGAGAGAGAGACGGAGAGAGTGAGAGGCGGTAGGCCAACATAAGGAGTGGGCCTATAATTGGAAAGATGTGAAAAATGAAGTGTCAGTTTGGTCAATAGAGGGCAAAGGTCACAGAAGCAGGAGCCCAAACTCGGCACAGAGCACGCTCATTAGAGCGACCAATCAGATCGTGCCTGGCTGCCCCAGACCATTAGTTAGCAGAGGTAGAGGCGCGCACTTACGCACACACAAATATTGCTTTGTCTTCCCCTGTTCCACTGTAATTTCACTCTTTTGCTAGTCTGTTCTCCTCGTCCACATCACCTGTCCGTCTTTTATTTTCTACCTCCACTCGCAGGTCACCTCAGCTCCTCCGTCGGGCATACATGACGACGGAGAGAGAGAGAGAGAGAGAGAGAGAGAATGTGCGTGAAAGACACAGGAAGAGAGAGGACGAGACAGAGTGTGAGACAGACAGAGAGACAAAGAGAGACAGAGAGTGTGTGTTGACTATATAAATGGCTGCTCATTGGAGTGGAAGGCATGGCGGCGCTCTCTGCTCCCACCCAGGCTCTGCCTCCTGGCACTGGCAACCCTGCAAACTGCTCGCCTTGACATCGCCTTCAATAATATATGAAGTTGCTTTTTGCCTACAGTTTGCTTGCAACGTCGCCCCACCACCGCCAACCCATCCTCCCACTGCTGCCTCTTTCTCTCTCTTTCACACACACACACACACACATTCTTAGAATGCATACACATCCGGCCTCAGCAGAGTCTGGTCCAAGGAGTGTAGACGAATGTGTTAGACCCTTTAAATCTAAGGCTTAACATAATATTAATGAAATATTAAAAATCAAGAGAGTTCAATTCTGTGCACATTTTGCATTTTGCACATTTAGTTTACAATTCCGAACCGTATTTCAGTCCGAGCGCATGGGCTGTCAAAGATGCCACCTGTGAGAGGTGCAAGCTTCGAAGCCATTGGTTCTAGATAAGTGTGATGACTAATCATTAATGTCTCTCTTTTGAGCATCAATTTCCTCAAACGGCTGCATGCATTCATTCAAACCACGCAAAAAAAAAAAAAAAAAAAAACCTGAAAATGGCCATCACCACCTCATGACAAGGGAAAAGCGAAGGCGAGCTGAAAGAGCCACCTTCCTCTTCGGTAGGGAGTTCTGCACACTAAGCGGTCACACAGTATACACAATATGAACTGTGTAGTCTGCGATATAATAAAAGCAGGAGCGCACTAACACAACCCCGTGTGCTCATAGATGTGAAGCAGACGGCATGCTAAAGGACCGTAGCATCACACAAACAATTGCAGGAGCGGCCCCTGGAAGACATAAGCAGCTCTCCAGACTCGTGTACGAGACATCCACCGCGTCTCGTCTGCTCTGCCGACGTGTCCCCGAGCAAGACAGTGAATGCCTACCCGCTCCAGAAGTGCTCTTATATAGTAGCTAACCGTGACCTCTGACCTCTCTGTGAGTTACTAGCAGCAAGTGTTGCAAAAAACTTAATCCGTCTTCAAGCCTGAATAAGCCCGTCAAAGCTCATAGTAACGATTTCTACCATGCACTGGATGTATAATGTAGCAGATGTGAAACTCCCACGTGTCAACCGCGTCCCTGTGCTCCCCTTCTCGTGCACCTGATTAATAGGAAAAAGGTGGCGACGAAGAAAGTCAGGCTCTTACCCTGTTCGCTGCTGTTGTCGCCGCTGTGTGATGTGTGTCCGCCGCTGGACGGCCCCGGCGTTCCTCCAGAGCGTGTGGACGCTGTGTCATCGTGATCTCTGTTCCAGGACGTCTGTCGGGAAGAGAGAGGGAGGACAGAGGGATCAGTTCATCTAAAGGCATATGTCATTATCACCTTTTGAAAACTTCTGTCTATATACGTTACGTTATGTGTGGAAGGAGGTGCGCACACACACAAACAAACTCACGCTCCAAACTAAATTCATAATCGGCCAACTCTCAAGCCAGTCACGCAGTGTGTGTGTGTGTGTGTGTGAGCCCCCGCAACAATCTTATGGAATGAGGATTATGGGGGCTCGATGAAGAGAAAGGCCCGGACGCATAGCGAGCGAACATGTTGTATTAGTTCCCAGCTTTCTGAGGCATGCAATCCACGGCTGCCTCCATTTGGCTCAAACCACTAGCAGATGAAAATACAAAACAGCTACAACTTAAGATAGGCTGCAGCAAGCGCCAGGGAGTGATGTCATTCAAGCAGAACAGACCAGGGAGAGAGAGGGAGAGGGGGAGAGAGGGAGGGAGGGAGAGAGGGAGAGAGAGAGGTAAATAACTCAAACTATTGCTACACAAATATAAATCATCTGTTTTGTTCAAAAGGAAACAAAAACTGGATGACCAATCCCACTAACGTAGATTTAAATTTCATTTTGGAACGTAGAGCCAAGACAGAGACATAACCAAATAAGCTGAAGTTTTCTCACAATCTTTTCTCAAACAAAAAATGCCGCATGACCGACGGAACTGAAGCTCGCTCCAATCTTTATATAGACAAAGTGAAAAAGTTGAGGTATCACCACAGAGTGGAAGTTCGTTCCTTTTCTCTACGACTTCAAGCAAAAAGCACAGATGAACACAAGCAGCTGACTAGACAAAGGAGACTCCGGAGACCTGGGTTTATATATAGTAAGGTGTGTGTGTGTGTGTGTGTGTG
>CALSCE010009347.1:3789926-3817645 GCA_943593645.1 Bovichtus variegatus | reverse complement strand
CACACACACACACACACACCCACACACACACACACACACACACACACACACACACACACACACACACACACACACACACACACACACACACACACACACACACACACACACACACACACAGGTGAGCAGACATCCCACACAAACACACACAGTCAGATACTGACATATTAAGTTCCCTTATGCACACACTTTTGCAGACGCACACACACACACACACACACACACTCAAATCCCACTCTGCCCCATACGAAGCTGCTACATATTATTGAAACTTAACCAGATGTTACCTCTTATCTCTGCAGTGCCTCTGAAAAGCAACATTATCACTGAGGACAGGAGAGAAAAGAGACTTCAAAATAGAAGAAAATGGAATCCAATGTCTTATCACACGCAGCTAGCTTTCACAAGCAAACACCCAACAAACAAAACACACACACGCACACACACACACACACACAAACACTTAGTCGAGCCTACTCTGCCGCCCGGGTGAGCCTATCTTTGCTCTGCCAAATCAAATGAAGCAGATATCAAGGGGGCAATGTGGTGTTTGCATCACGCTTTTAGGGCTACGTGACGAAATGAGTGATAGAAACCCAGATGGAGGAAGAGAGGAGGGAGAAGAGAGAAACACACTGGGGAACAACTGGTTTCAATTGGGATACTACAAGCAGCGCTGACTCGGCGAGGCGGATTCTGAGCCGAGTTTAGAATTATGGAAAAGGAGTAGACATTAATTCATGACAGGGTTTGTTTTAAACAAAATGTAGAAGGAATAAAATAACAGAGAAGAATATACAAGTCAGCAAATTCAACACATTTGGGCTCTATTAGAGCTCGTTTGATGTTCCTGGGCTATGAAATTATAATCCAGTGCTTACATGGACGATATAATCGTTGTTTTCCAAATTAGGCTTTGAGGCTTTGCAATAAAAAGGAAAAGTCGCTGCACAAAGAAATGACTAGGATTGTGATTGGGTAGATAAACTTTGATTTTTTAAGGGGATAAGATATCAAGAGGCGCTTTTTTTCCACGTCTTACAAATTATTTTTTTTGCTGACCGTAGAACGCTGAAAAATCAAACACCCGTGCATGACCGAGCAACTCCAGAGAACATCACAAGTGAGGTAATCCAGACCACATGCTCAGCGCGCAAACAGTTAACGCTGGCTTCTGCGAGCTCCTCCAAAAGTGCAGCTTTTAAAAATGAGCAAAACTTGTTCATTCAGAGCTCTGTGGAAAAAAAAAAAAAAAAGAATAGCGCAACACCCCGGGAATGTCAAACGGCAAGTATTAAGACAAAAAGACACAACAACAAGAGCCTCAGCTCGCAAAGAAGGATGTTTTTTCATTTTCTTTTTGTGTTAATTCTGTAACAAATTCCACTTGAAAATATAATTACAAAGTGGAGGGGGGAAATGGCAAACTACTGCATTAGCTGTAATTGAACAAAAGAGTGCTTTGCCTGCTGGGAGGTGGCCGCTGAGGCCCCATGGGAAAGGGGGCGGGGCTGAGGCAGGGCCTGGTGGCATCTCCGCGGGGACGGAGAGTTTATTTATAATCACAGGCCGCCCTTGGACGGAACAGGCCCGGCACTGATCTAACGCTCAATTAATACACACATGGCTGAAATCACACAACACACACACACACACACGCGCGCGCGCACACACACGCACACCCACAAATACCTTTCATCCACCTTATGCAAACACACCACAGCACTGCCATACTCACAGTCCCTATTTAACAAAGCACACACCTTGACCAGAAGACACACACAAACCAAAAAACAAACACACCCTGTGCCAACTGCCGACAAGACTGCGGCACACAATGCAGAGGTCCACCCAAATAACTTTGGGATGTGTAAATCCACGAGATGAATAGATGCATAAACAGAAAGCTCGAGGAAACACAGAGAAAGAGAGAGCTGTCCCTCTGCACACATAGCTACACACTTGATTTATTCTATGTCCCCTTAATGAGCCACCATGCCCCCCCCCCCCCCGTCCCCCCCTGCTTTTTAACTCTTTCTTGCTCTCGCTCGCTCTTTCCTGTGCGGGATGTAAATTAATTCAATGCCTAATTGTTTAGTAAATTCAATTTTCCGCATTCTATTCTGCCTAGCTTTAGCTAAAGTTCTTAAATCTGCCGCGCCAAGCCGAGGGAACCCTGTTTGTGAGCCATGCATACCTTTTCTTTTTTTTTTTCTTTTTCTTTTTTTTTTCATTACCATTTTTCTTCCTTCCACCACCCTAATTCGCCATGAAAAGATTTTCCTTGCTGGAAATTCTGATTCCGCTATGATCGGTGAGGCATTCCAATCCAATGCATTCTCATTGTGCCGCATCTAAGATGCGAGGGGGGCTTCCGTTTCTCGCTGTGCCAGGCCCCATATCATACAAGCGCTCATGCAAGAAATGTTGCCCTGCCAATTCATTTGCAATAATAAAGAAAATGGTTAAGGTTGTTGTGCTTCCCCCCTCCTTTCTCACTCTGAAATATCTTTTGTGATGATATGGATATTTACTTTTCACTCCGTGCCAGCGAGCGTGCAGGAATAATCATATGTGCATACTTAACGGCAGAGACATAAATATCCAAATAACCCCACACACATACACTCTTCAGTGGTGGTACATCTGAATCAAAGATGACAGTTGGCCTACTCCATCCCCCAGAATGCTTTGGTGCATATGTTCTCTGCGGTTGTTTTCTTTAACACCGTTTCTGACCTTTTGCAACAGCACTGCTTCCTCAAGTTGAAATCAGCGAGAATGCCGTGTGTTGCAGCAGCGAGATGGCCTGCAATAACTCCGGACACATTCTCCCACTCAGCTGAATGCTGGTGGGGAAGCTGTTAGTGAAAGGGGCTGAAAGGCCAGCTATTGTAAACTCTTGTTTACTTTGCTTTCCACTGTGACTAGATAAAGCCGGATCTGCCTCTCTGATAACCTGCCAGGCAAGTGCTTGCCCAACTACCTCCGCTTTCTCTGCTCTCTCCACCCCTCTCCTCCCCTCGCTGCAATATTAGTGCTTCCAAAATGAAAAGAGGGGCTGATAATGGTATGCGTGGTTCAAAAAAAAAAAAAAGGAGTGAGGGAGCAAAAGACCCTCCTCCCTCCCATTCTGTTCTGCACTCCCCTTCCTCCCTAACTCTTCACAATAGACAAAGAAAGAAGAAATAACCTTATAATTGCTGAAGGGGGTGAGGGAGAAAACTGGATTTGGTCTCTTGAGTAAGTAAAGTATGCTACATTGAATAGCCGTCAGGTACTCTTCAAATCGTCTTTTTAAAACTGGTGGGTTAACCTCACAGAGACAACCAAAGATAATTACATGTTTGAGATAATTACCAGAGCTTTCAAAGTCCATTTAGATGACACTCGCAGAAACTGACAAACTGATTTTCTTTTCTGTGGCCTCTTCCACTTCACTTTTCGCTGCAGTCTCCTTGTTTACTCTCTGTCAGCTGAAATCCAAACAAAAACATTAACTCGAGTGCTCTCCCCTCTGCGCTATCTAACCCCAAACAGAGCATATTTCTTTTTATTCGGTTGCGAATGAAAAGGCAGGCGTAATTTCTTAATGACATGTTTTGCTGTGGTTTACTTCATTAGCCTAGCCTAGCTTAACTTGCAGCCGCTGCGCTGGGAGTTCTCGGCGGATCCCTTGGAGACGGGCTGTTTGTGACGGTGGCCATTGTCAGAGGCTCGCAGGGGGTTAAGGGGGAGAGGAACTTTCCATTAGCTAAGTACACATGTGTTAAGCCAGGTTATTGTTTAC
This sequence comes from Bovichtus variegatus, assembly GCA_943593645.1. NCBI lineage: Eukaryota > Metazoa > Chordata > Actinopteri > Perciformes > Bovichtidae > Bovichtus > Bovichtus variegatus. Next base: position 3,813,855 of record CALSCE010009347.1, on the reverse strand, counting down.
TTAGCCAAAGAAACCACAGCAGGCCTCTGGGACAGAGATGGCCGCCTATCATAAGTAACACGAGACACAAGCCAAGAACTTTATTTGCAATTGGGATTGTGCGGCTATCACAGGAGAAGAGCTATGACACAGTGCGGCTCCACTAAGCACTAGTTTCCAGCGAGACAGCATGATTTAAAAACAATTAATAAAATTAAAAAAATAGATAAATCCAGAACCTAGTACAAAGAAAAGCTGACGTCGGAAAAAGCATGAAGGTATACAAGAAGCTGCCGACACTCTTTGAAGTCACCCTGGCCTTGATTTGCTTAATCAGAATCACCCCTACTTGCTATTCCACCACAATAATGAAGAGGCTAAGAAACACACAAGTCACGTGGTCGCCTCTTTGTATCACTTGTTGAATCCTTAACAGCCGCCCCGCATTCACTCCCCCAATGGAAAAAAAAAAAAAAAAAAAAAAGGGGGGGGAGTTCAGGGGAGGGGAGGGAGGAGGGGGGTGTAGAGGAGGGAGGGAGGGAGTGAGGTGGGGGTCAAACCTCTCCACTATTCAACTACAAAAGCTGCCATTACCAACAATCACCGCGATGATTCAAAAGTTTGTACTACGATCAGCAGCGTGCCACTGTAGGAGAGGGGGGGGGGGGAAAAAAGAGAGTGTGTGTGCCTGTTGTAACTTGATCCATACTTCAACGAGAAGCGGATAGATTAGCGATAGCGGTGTACTGATTAGGAAAATAGTGGATGACCCCAGCGGTCAGGCTTTCCATTGAGTTAGGAGGGGAGGGGGCCAGGGGTCACTCTTTGACCACCAGAGTTACCTAAACCAACACTGCTGGGTCCCACTGACCTGGAAACCAGCACTTGTATGGCATAACAGTGCCAATTGTTGGGAAAAGATACCGCGATAGCGCTATCAAGAGTGAATTCTTACACAGTGACCACAACACTAAGCTCACACAAGCAGGGTTTGTTTAGGAAAGATTGAGCGGGACTTTAGTAAAACAGCAACGGATTCCAAATGTATAGATGTTATTTCAGATTGTCGGCCATTTCACATTCTTTTTACATGATTTCAACGGCAAAAAGTAAACGTCAGTGCCACAAAAGCCTCTCCATTATAAAAAATACCCCCTTCGCTAAATGAAGTCAACAGATCAACTGCGGAGCATTCATAGTCATTTAGGAATCTCTCTGGCGTCCACAAAAAGGCAGGGGGAGAATATTTTTTAAAGGAAAATTTCAATTATTTCCAGCCCCACTTCAGCCTGCATGGCTCAATCAAGTAGAGGAGCTCTTGAGACTTGGAGTGAGTCCTCAGCACTATTAGTAGTGTTCTGCTCTACAGCGGAGAGCCCAGGCCCTCGGAGTTCATTAGCAAATTGCTGCGCCCCTCCCCGTGCTCTCTGCGCAATTAAAGGCAACTGTGCAAATGACGTACAGCGGCGTGGAAATACCTCCCCGCTTCTTTAGACCGAGGTAAACATGTGTGCCAGGCAAATAGGGACGCCATCAGCAGAGCGACTGCTGCCACATTTCCACAACAACAAGACCTGAGACAAGACGCAGCCACAGTCAGTGTGGACACGGTCCTCTCCACAATAAAGGAAAAAATTCAAACTGAGATTTTAGCGTGTCTTTTTCACGTTTATATACAGCGGAACTCCACGCAGGATGCACATATGTCTAATGGGGCTCCTGGAAACGGGCTGCTCAAGTGAAGAAATGAGGCAGACGTGGTGGGAAGCTCTCCAGGGAACGGCAGGGAAAGGGTTAAGAAAGTCCAACTGGTGCTAACCAGTCACTCCACTCACATAGCACCTGAGGGGGGTGCTGCATTTATCAGGCCAGTCTGAACACACATATGCATACAGAAGCGTACACACAGACACACACAGACATACACATATGCATACACTTGTGGACAGATGCATGCACACAGCTCGTGCACATTTGCACACACACAGACACCTACACAGAGAGACACACACACAAACACAGGAGGGTGAGCCCAAACTGGCTGGGCTGCATTCACAAGCCAGCGCAGAGCCTCTCTGACTTCTTCACCTCTCAGCTATGTTCTGCTTTCTTTTGAAAGGGGCGCTCAGCGTCCCTCCATACTTGCGTGCATAGGCAAGCTAACAAAGCAATGTAAAGGCATGTAAAGAATATTCAGAAAATTACTGTTATGACGCAAGGGTGCATAATGCAGCAAGAAAGTCAGCGTTGTTGGCTTGTTGAGTTTAATAAATTCAAAGTATTTTTTCCCTCTGACATTTTTTCCCCCCCTCCTCTGCTACAGTCGCCTCACTGGAATAAATTGGTTTATGAATAAATGAGCCTGCTTTCTCCGTCTTGTTAACATTGTTCTTTTGTGCAAATTCTCAGCATTTTTTTTCCAGTCCACTTCAACTTTATGCCCGAGGGCATATATTAAAAATACATATGGAAAGAGATAATGCACACACAACGCAAATTCGTTAAGGATGTCACTGGCTTACAACGGCAGATAAGATGTCACACAAAAATAGCCCGTAAAACTCAAAAAATATATATTCAGTCGCAAGTAAGTTATGAAGTGAAGTGCCATTAGGTTGACAATATGAGTATTCAGCAGTGAGAGGCATGCACCCTCTGCCTGTTTGGATATGCCCATTTACACACAGCCTGCTGCTGTGGACAGTCTCAATGTTATCCTACTACATCAGCCCATCCCTCAATATTACACATCTGTCAAAAAGTTTTCCCTGCATTGCAAGCAAACTCTGCCTGTAGGTCATTTATATTATTCTGTCATATCAGCGTAAACATAAGCTTATGTGGTATTGCCCTGAATGGGCTATATGTAGGGACCATCATTATATTAAAATAGGCCATGTCTTCATCTTACAGTCAATTAAAGATCCGCATCAGTGCCTCAAGCACAACATAATTTCCTTCATATACCTAGAAGCCCATGGGTTTTAACAGACTCTATTTCCATATCTATATACCATAAGGCTTCATTCCATGTCCTGACCTATCTATTTAAAAAAAAAAAAAAAAAAAAAAAAAAAAAAAAAAAAAAAAAAAAAAAACTTTGACAACTGAATCCCCGAGAGTATACAACGAGCCGCTCAAAGAGACACTTAAATGCACAAGTGGCGTCTGTGTTATTTAATTCTGTTCCTGGATTAAATGAAGTATAATCTTCCGGGTGATCTTTCTCATTTCCATAATCAGACATAAGGGCCGGGGATGGAGGAGTGCATGCGCGGCGGGGTGGGGGGGCTTCCCAGTCGGGCCCCAGTCCTGCCATTCAGCACAGAACATAAAAGCCGGTGGCTGCCTCTCTCTACTCAGACCAGCCACTCAACCATATGGAAGTCCGCGGATTTAAATTATTTAGCCTAATCGCTTCATTACTTTTTATGTCGGACTATCCAACTAATCCCTTTAATTTGGCCACTTGATTTCCCCCTCATCGGTATCCATAGGCTGTAGCCGCTACTCTCCTAAACCGTTCCTTAAAACTCTGGGATAGTTTAACTTATTGAAACATGGCGTCACAGTCTGCAGCGCTGTCTCCTGCACAAATGACTCGAGCTATTAATGGCCAAAAAAAATCCAGATTTGCATAATTCTAATCATTGGTTGCTGTTATCATTATTTAACGGCAGTGTATGGGCCATTAGGGTCATGCCTGTGCGCGCACTACAATGTCTCCGGAGTACCAACAGTCAGTGGAGCACATAATGAAGGCTGTGCTTATCTCTGATATCGGCACAAAAGGAAACACTCCCTAATCTACGTTTAATGCCCGCTGCTTCTATAGCATTTCGAAAAATAAAAAACCTTCTCATTGCTGCTGAATCTGCGCGCTCTGAGCGAAATAAAGGAGGAAGAGAAGAGGGGTCTCGATAAGCAATGTGCACTCATGTCTAAGGGAAAATACTGACAAGACGGCGTAATGAACCGTGAACTCCACAGTGGAGAAACCAAGGCACCTCAGCCACAGTCTGCAGCCCGTCCTGCTGCTGCTCTCCTGGGCGAGACACACCAGAGAGGAAGGTGATAACGTTTCGCTTTGGTTCAGAAAGACACAGAGAAGAGAGAGAAAATGGAGAGGCACTAAATTAAAATCGACATGAAACAGGTCAAGTTTATGGCGATGCTTTTTCGAGCTAATCTTCCCAGGTCAGTTCCGGGTTCAAGTCTTAATGGGCCAATAATAGCAACGTTATTCAGGAGAAGAAGAAAAAATGTCATTCCGATGGATGGAATGTAAAACGGCCTTAATCATATGCAAATAACAGCGCAGCGGAGAAGTGACCCAGAATAGCTGAATAGCCAGCAGGGAAAACACACACACGCGCACACGCACACACACACAGAGAAAGAGAGAGACAGAGAGAGAGAGAGAGAGAGAGAGGGGGATGTACCTGATCAAGGGCCACTGATGATCTTGTGATTTCCTCGCTGTCTGATTTGGACCCACCCTCTCGGTCGTCTATGACCAAGTCGATGGGCATCTTGCCTTTCAAGCAGCTGATGTACCGGTGACAGAAATTATCACACAGCTCGTGTACCTTCAGAGAGAGAGAGAGGAGGCAGAGGCGTCACACACTCTCCCAAAAAGAGGGACATCATCACACAACAGTGACATGTGCAACCACAACACAGCCCCAACACACACACACACACACACACACACGGCAGCCTTTGACATGCAAAAAAGCCCCGAAGAGTTTTTTTTTTTTTTTTTTGTTGGCAATTTGGCAAACCCGAAGATCACAGCACAGTTGTTGCATCTAAAATATTTAAGTATTTTAAAAGAGTTAACATGAAGCACGACTGATCACTGACAACATATTGGCACTGGGATAAATTATTAGGCTAAATATGATCAGAAGTGACATTTTATTTATTTTTTTAAATATTGCTTCACCTTTGCTGTGAATGTCTAAAACCTGGAAAAAAATTAAAAATTTAAAAAAATTAAAAAAGATAACTTTGGACTTCTTCAGGCCAGGCTAAGGTGTGCCCAGTGCCCGTGCCGTGCCGTGGCAGTGCGCTCCATCTGGACTGTGATAGTAACTTTATTTTTTCTCCTCTCAAAATAGAGATATCGTCGAAAATTGACAGTGACAAGAGGGCTCAGGGGCTACAACGCACTCAACACCCGTGTTAAATTCATCATCGGTGCCCAGGGTAGTGGCCATTAGAGCAGGGTGACCCGTTTGACTGACATTTAAGGTAAACTGTTTAATTTCGTCGACTTATTACATTATCACTGCCAATGCTGCGCATCGTATCGCCCGAGAAGTAAAAACGTCAGATGGCAGAGAAATATAGAGAGACAGCGAGCCACCTTAAACTTGATTCACAATTAAATGTCTCTTTATAGTTGCACTGTACACAGTTTGCATCCTATTTACAAGCTGAGCAAGGGCAGTGCATGAGAAACAACTTAACAAACAAAAACTTTTAACAGCTTTGGTAATGTTCCGTAACGTTAAAGTCTGGGTTAGAGTTGACTTTACATGCTACTGTAGTCCATGTGATACGGAAACAAATCAGAGTTTTACACCCACTACTCCCTCTCTCCACAGATGGCTGCATGGGGCCTTTTGCCCTCCACAAGGAATTATTTCTAAAAAATAAAAAAAAGAACCCGCTAAGTTCGCCTATATGTTTCACCTTGCATGCCATCTTTGCCAGCATTAAACTTCATTAAAACATTTAGTGAGATTTGGGCACAGAGAGATCCGTTCCAGTTGTAACAGCTTGCGTCGTGATTAAACGCGGAAGAGAAATGGCCTCATGATTGATTTTGACGCTAATTATAACCGACGAGCAAAAATACATTTTTTTTTTTTTTTTTTTTTTTTTGCAAATACAGCCCATAGGCCTGAACCGGCACGCTGGACAGAAAATGGTGAGAGAATATTACCTTCTCCAGCTCCAGAAGATGAAATCGTAAAACTTGAATGGCTTGAATCATCTGAAAATTTAAATAACAATAAAAAAAAAAAAAAAAATATGAGTTGCTCAGATCTCTTGATATTAAACAGGCACGTTTTTTTTTCTCAATACAAGTAACTGCAGACGAGGAAAATATTCATATGAATGGATTTTATGTGGAACAGATATTAAACTTGGACGTTATTGCAATATGGAGAGCAGGCACACAGTACAGACTGGCGCTGCAATAAGCCTCAGAGTCAGAGATCTATTAGCCACCAACTACTCGTGAGGAAAACGTTACTCTCACATCTCATTCAAAGTATCAAACTGTACAAAGTGAGAAGCATGAATAGAATGACTTCCCAGGCAGAGTTCAAAGGTTTGTGTCAGCTGTCTAACAGCGGCCCTTCATCTACAGATACAACGGGGGGCCATCATGAAATCAAGCAGCCCAAAAAGAGGAACATCACCTCCATCATGACTTTTCAGACCCACATGGCTCTCTGACACATATGTATAGCCCGTTATAAACATGGAAACAACAGCTGGTATATTACAAAATAGTCTGAGAAAATATAGGCTAGCACATTTGATTTGTCACATATACATGTATATATATTTAAGTATCTTACCAGATTATCCAATTCTGGATTCGATGAAAATAAAGGCTTTTCTGCCCGAATCTAAAAGCAAAAACATTTTCACAAAATATATGAATATATAATAGAATAAAAGGTACGATCAAATTCATAAGGTAAGATTAAATAGAGCATGCACGTATTGTCATAATGGTGTATTCATTCCTACGTTACGCACAACAAACACAATGTATGAAATTAAAACATTTGAAATCACTTTTTTTTTCTTTTCTTTTTATATTAGTGAACGTCATTTGCTTTGCTCTCAATGCAGGATTAACTTTACGCACACAAGCAAGAGCTCCACACTTACTGCATGCAGGTGAGAGCTCAACCAGTCCGAGCATGCAGATTTATAAAAAAAAAAAGAAAAGTCAAACTTTCCTGACCTGTTTTGCAAACACTGCTATGTCTTCATTGAAAGATTCCGATGAACAGACGTCTCCGCCCGCCACCCCGGGCTCTCTGGGGGTGCAAGTCGCTAATTCACATTTCTCAAAAATCAGTGCAAGCAAGGGGAACAGGGGGTGCCTGGGAACACACACAATAGCAAATGTCACCAGAGAGAACAGCGCCGGGGTCAAGACTACTCCAGGCTAGATTTAGCCAGCCATGCTACTCTTCAACAACTCGCCCATGGGGACTGCTGCTGCAGCCCATGCTATTATATTATGCAGAGGCTCGGAGAAAGGCTGCAAACAGCGGGCAGACCTCTGTGATTAAATCTAGGCGCGCCTAATAGCATAAAAGCTTTAGAGTCAGTCAAACAATTTCTTGCACAGGTCTCCGTTTGGATCCCAGGCGTGTGTGTGTGCGTGTGTGTGTGTGTTTGTGGAGAGCCTTTAAAGCTGAAGGAGACTATGTGTGCGCACATTTGTTTTTGAATATTTATTGTTAAAGTCATCAGAGTAAATAAGTCCAGAGCGGTAATGTTTTGAAAGTTATGTCAGTGTGGGGTAATATGGAGAAAGTGTTACTGGCATGTTTAGCCACCGTGAAGACATCATGCTTAGAATTTTTAATTAACTCCTGTAAATTAATAAATGACATGCATATGTGGGATTTCCTTTAAACATGATATATTTTTTAATTTGCTGAAGCCTGGCACATTACACACAATTAATTAAATTGCTTAAAAGAGAGAAGGTAATTATTTTGCTCATGATAAACGATGAAACTTAAGAAAATTAAGCAAGTTAGATTTTTTTTTTTTTAAATATAAGATGTTCTAATTAAAGTGGACTTTGTCTCATAATTATTCTTAAGAGTCAAAATAAAATAAAAAATTGCAGTGAATTTAATAGCAGGACACTCGTGAGATAAACTCCATTAGTAAACTATATATATACATTTTTTATTTTTTTTTTTTTTTTGTTACTCCTCTAGTATTTGTTCACGAGCCGAAACGCGTGACAAACATGACTGACTTTAAAAGCATTCTAAACTGTGCAAAAATTAGAAAACAAAAAGGCTGCAGCCAGTCTCTTCTCCAGCGCCTCTGCAGCAGTTTGGGCTCCAGTGTTTTTGCTGAAACATTTCACAGAGAGGCACGGCCGTCCCGGGCATAGAGCCGGTGTTTTTCTCACTACGGGACTGACTTTGCACCCACTGGCCCACCCGGGCTGCCCCCCTCCAGGCCTGGATGCACGCCTGCCCGCCAGAGAGCGAGTTTCCCCGCTGACCGGAGGCTTGCACCTACCCGTATATAGCGTCTTTATCTCTCTTGAGAGCGTCGTTAACAGAGGAGCCCATACTGGGAGGCATAGTGTTGGTGTGGGCGGTGTGCGGATACTGGTGGGAGTGCAGCTGGGGCCCGTGGTTGAGATGCACCGCCTGCATGGACCGGGCGCCGTGCGGGTCTCCGTACATGGTGGTCGGGATGCCCACCCCGTCCATCCCGTAGTGGGGCAAGTCTTCGTACTGCACACAACAAACACGCGAGTCCACAGTGAATATACATGCACAAGAATGTGTCAATCTCTGGTTAAAACATTGCTATGAAACACAGGGATATATTATAAAAGTTATTTGATAAGTTGCAGAAGTGAGACCCGAAGTTTTGTTTTACCTCAACAACAAGCAAACAAAAACAACAAAAAAAAACACAGGTAAAGTTAATATCTGCCAACACGGCGAAATAGTTTCTTTAATTCAAAGTAGTTTCCTGACACTAGTGCACGGAGCTGCCCTTTTCCAGCTTTCTTTCAAAAAATACTGACACTCGTGACCCATGCAAAACATGAGAAATAAATTTACCTCGGTCGTTCAATGTCCTACTTGTTTAGAAGAAAACAAGTTTTTAGGAGTGAAGCCTAAGTGACAGGATATTGTTCAGAGTGGAAAAGCTAGAGCATTTATTCTGAAGTGAAAACTAGTTCTGCGTTCAACGTATCCACAGTGACCCTCGTAGCTCAAATAAATATGAATTATCCAGCATGTTCAAAAATACTGGGAGTACAAAAAAGTGAAACTACAGCTGCTTTACCCTATTATAATTATTATTATTATTATTAGTATCATCATTAACCAGACAGTACTTAGTTGTAACACCACCAGTCGTGTTCCTGCGTTCTCCCTCTGTACAACAACAAATGTCTTAAACTTGTTAATTGCAGTGTTTTCTAATTTTAAAAGGCCCATAATTGTGCAGCATGTTATTACCCATCAAGCACACTGTGATTAGTGCATGTACCAAACTCAAGTAAGCGCGTGGTGTGTTTTCCGGACGACGTTAAACTGGAAGTGCACATTCAAACTTTTTCAAGTGTAACTTTTGAGTTTAATAATGTAGTACAGCGTTCACACTGTTGTTTGGTGGCTATCAAACACTCGGCCGGTGTGTTAAAACGCAGACATGTGGATGTGGCTGTGCAAGAGCCTAAAGAAAAGCTGCATTCGAGGTTTGCTTCTTTAGCAGATTTAAGAAGAACTTGCATTATTGATAGTGCTCTTTAGAAGGGACCCACAAGTGCCGGGGAAAGAGTGGAACGCATTATCACTTAAAGCTGAGCATTTCGACCCTAAAGGCAAAGAGGTGCAAACCCCAGCGTGGTGCAGCTCCAGTGCCAAACTAAGCAGCTAAATGTGTCCAGTGCGTCCCTAACATCTCTGCTTTTACACTGTTTACTATCCGCGTGAAGATCCCAGCCGCTGTTCCGAAGCAGCCCTGGAGTGTATGAATCAAAGCGTTTGTCATCACCTCATTACTAAAAGAAAAAAGAAAAAACTGCCTCACTGGCATTATGCTAATATTGCATGTTTTAGCACATGTTTGCGGTGTAAAGTCGAGTGATGGAGCAGAACTGACGGTGAAATAAGGATTTTTTTTGTTGTTGGTTCTGTTCAAAAATGCTCCAGTCAACATGAAATAATGACGGAACAGTCTGAGGAGAAATGTGGAGATTTGTTTTGCCTCTATGCCCTCCCCCATTTCGCTTCCAGTAACTGGCCTGTCATAACTAATCTAAAAAACATAGCCGATGCGAGATATGATCACGCTTCCAATGTCCCTCAGTGGGCCGGTTTCTGGAACAAACGAGTGCGGCCGTGCGTAATACCGTGCCAAAAGACGGCAAAAATGAAATTCTGTCCCCATGTGTCAGAAAGACGACAGAAACTTTCGCCGCGAGTGTGTGTCCGCGCGGGTATGTGTGTCATTAAGCCACGTTACAGTGCAGGATTGCATTCAAGCACAGCAGACTTAGAGAAACTTTTTTTTAGGGGGGGATTGCCCTACGTACCCGTTGCGCCATAACCCTCCTGACTCCCTGGTCGTCCTTTCAGTTTAGATAAATCCCCTCTGAGGCCAGGGTGGAGACGAAATGAAGAAAGAAAATCCAAATAAATGGGAAGATGTTTCAGCCAAAATCCCGTATGCCTCTTTTTCCACGGAACGGTGAAGCCAGCCCCCGCTGTCTGCGCAAGTTTAGCCCAGGCGCGGCGAATAAGTCCTCGGCTATCCTCGGGGCAGCGGCGCCAGGCTCCTTTTCCAAAACCAGGATGAAAATAAAATAGCCCCTCAAACAAAACTGGCGACTCTCATGGCTTTTTGCCACTCCGCCTGTCAGTCAAAACGCGAGGGCTTGTCAAAAGTACCGGATGAATGATGGTCCGACGCGCGTCTCCACGGGATCGGCACCACCTAAATGTTAATGGTCACAATCACAGTTAAAAAATGAAGCAGCTCTCCTCTCGTTTTCTTTGATCACTCTCGGCTCCCGGCTTGATTTTCTTATGCAAAAGCGTCTAGAGGAGATCAAGAGGAGGTGGGGTGATAATTCTGGCTTAGGCTTTCTTAAAGGAGCCACGATCGATGCTGTGCGTGTGTGCGTATATATATGTGTGTATGTGTCTGTATGTGTGTGAGTGCGTGTGTATGGGTGAGCCGCCTGCCCGTTTGTGTACAATGGATGTGTGTGTTGAGCTGAGGAGGAGCGGAGGATCTGGACCAGACTGCTGAAACCCGGAAGTAGTGGTGGCCATAACAGGTCGCGTCTTACACAACGCACCGGGCTGCAGCAAGTCGTGCGGAGAGGAGGGGGGGTGGGAGGACCCTGCGAGACCAGCCAGCCGCACCGCGAGCTGGAACAACACGGGGATAAACACCGAATATCCACCTTTGACTCCAGCTCCATGTCTCCTTCTCATAAACTGAATGTAATCTTCAGTCTGGGGCCGTTTGTAAATACTGAAGCGTCTGTATTTCGGGATTGACGCACAGCCTCCACTTCTCTGCTTGTAAACAGATTATTAACGACTAATTGCACCGGCTTTCAACTCTGATGTGAGATATTGTCAGGTATGTTATCAAGAGCCTATATGGTCTGATTTGCCAGTTAGGACGGGATATACAGATTGTAAGCGTTAATTGAATTAATATCCTCACAAATAAGTTGAAACTAGTTCGTTATAGCAGTTTTATAGTCAGGTTAAGCTTCTGGTAGGCTGTCAACATCATGTCTGCATGATTCCCACAGTGGTGGCTGGAGCCAAACATCCAGTCTTGCGCCGTTTTGGACCTCTTGTATAACTTCTATATCGCCTTTCTGCTCCCCACGTTTGCAATAACGTACACAGTAATTAATAATGGACATACACAGCCTGTGAAATGCTTGGAAAAGTGCCGACACCGGTGGAAAAGAACTCTAACTACAACTTTCTTCAAGTTATTTGGGATCACTATTCGTATTGCATTTTAAGAATGGATTGCTTTCTGTGAAGCAGTAATTAGTCCAGATGTAGACACTGGGTTCATGCTGGATTCTGCAATCAGTCATTAGAAGGTTGCAGCAGCTTTTCAAAGCATCGTTCACGTCTGAAGAACAGTTCACATGCCGTCCGTCCCGCTCCCCCACAGCAGCGCTGAATGGGTCGCTCCAGTCTGCCCGGGCTGTCCAATGGCAGAGAGGCTCAGGGATGGGAGCCCCCTATTGGCTCCCCACATGATCGATCCGGGGCTGATTGATCGGTTTTAGGCCACATTTGCAAGCAGGCACAAAACAAAACATCGTCCGCGAACAGAAAACACACACTTTGTGTTTTCTGTCAGTTTCTACGAGGCTGTAAATTCACCAAAATACGGAATATTTGATAAATATTTATAGACCAAGACATCTCTCTCTCTCTCTTTGTCTCTCTCACTCACACACACGCACGCACGCACGCGCGCGCGCACACAAATGTTCACATCTCTAACTTCATTGCTTACTTCTAAATGCACTCACACTGACTAAACTTCTCAAATTAAGACTTTGACTACTTTCTTCTCTCACAGAAGTTATTAATTCAACTTTTGTCTCTTTATAATGAACCGTTCCCTTCAGCTCCACGTTTGCAGTGTAGAGGTTGTAAAAGTTTGGTCAAATATTGATGAGCTTTAATTTGTGGAGGGCAAACTTAGATTCTCGAGTAATTTCAAGAAAAGTAATGATATTATTGAGTAATGCGTGGATGTAAATTAACAAAATAGTTTGGATTTACAACGTTAACTCGTTATATTTCATGCTTCACTGGGATATAAAGGCCTACAAATCTTATTTAATTTAGTCTATCAATATTTTTTTAATTAAGAAACGAGCATAACTGCCTCAAAATCTGCATTAAATATTAATGATATATTTCTTGGCATATGCAGTCATATAAAAACGGGATACGTTACATGGGTGAGTTTTAAGGGAGGACGCTAAAGGATTTCCAGAAATTCAAGTAGATGTTTGTTTATTTTTGTGGTTGTTTTTTTCCACATGATGATCATCGACTCGAGCTTTACTCAACTTTTCATTTATTTCTCAGCCCATCACATGTGAATGGAGAGTGTGTAAAAGAGCCACATTATCTCCTGATTATGCTCATAAGGTGTTGCTGGTCGGTGACAGCCTGTTTGAAGTTTTTTTTTTTTTTTTTTTTGTTCGTGCTGCGCGTCCAGTCATCGATCATCTGCCCCCGGTGCCAGAAATGGTGTCATAACATGATAATGCGGCTTCACACATTCTGCGGTGATTCCTGTGGTAAAGCCCGAGCGCTGGGATCCGATGAGACAAATTTACAGGCATAAAATTACTATCAAAGCCTCCTGCAGTCCGGCCAGCGAGGCTCCGGGGCGCGGACAGCAGAGAAGCCACGAAGCCGCAAAGGACGCACGGACTTTTACGCACAGAGATACCGGCTCAAATAATAAACTGGGTTGACATGTGCTCGTCGAGTTTGTTCATTCAATTATTTATTGGTGAGTAGATGCTCTCATTTTCTCATTCTGTTTTTATTTTTACGGCATATTAAATAATTAAAAAGCTTATTATTTGTCACTGATGTTTTCTTAGAGGGAAGTTTTTTTTTGTTTTTTGTTTTGTTTTTTAAATTAAAGAAGAAGCTGCTGTTTAAATCCACTTTCAGATAAATCTGTGGGTTTAGTGAAACGTAAACAGGATTATATAGCTCACTACACCACAAGGCACACTACATTTTAGAGGGTCATTGAGAAAAAGCAAAGCTACATTTACATGAAAGGAGACCACATCAGCGCCTGACCACTGTAAACTAACTACAATGGCATTATAAAGCAATTAAGCTACTTCAATTAGCGTCTATAAAAGCAAACTGGAGCTCCACTTTCTCTCCTGGAGTTGCTCTTTCGTGAGGGTCAGCGCATTTTGGCATCCTGAAAGAGAGCAGGGGGGCAAATACCGTCATTTCTGTTTAATCCGCTTTGCGATGACGGTAATGCTTTCAGTCGTTCCAATAAAATCAGCAGGTATTACTTTCAAACGGCTGAATGTAAATTGACAGCATGTTTGACTGCCGAAACAAATGGAAGTGTTATTAGACGGCCTGTGCGCCGCCACTTGCGCTGTTCGGAGACAAAGACAAGTTGCAGCCTTTATGGTAGTTTCCAAAACACAAAGTCTAAGAAGGAGTATTCCTCGAATGTTACATATTTCTATTTTAAGTCGGTACCGGGGTTTTTTTTTTTTTTTTTTTTTAAAGTTCAGATAATGTAAAGGCACATTTGAATATTCATTTTTAATGCGTGCAGTTTTTGCGTAAAACAAATACAAAAACAAAAAAAAATAATAAATAAATAGACAACATCATGTCCCGGTCGGAGAGGGAGAGTCCGAGCCTTTGTGATTCCTGCCTGTCTGTGGCTGTTTGAAGAAAACAAGGAGCAACTGGCAGCCTGGGGAGTCAAACTGAGGTCAAACTTTGTGCAGCCCCGCAGCTCTGCGCCCAAACGTGTTGGGATCTGCAAAAGGCCACCGAGCCTCTCTGCTTTGTGTCACTGCTGCAGCACACGGGCAGACAGATAGACCTGCTGCAAAGTTTTCACAGCTCATCTAATTATATGAAACTACTAGTATATTATCGCCTGTCAGAATATCCAGCCGGATTCATTAAGGGTGCATTTAGGCGCTGGGAGCTCCGGGCTGAAATGATTCAGTCAGGAAAAAAAAAAAGACGCTCGGCTTTGTACAAGCAAATGATTTATTTGAGTGTAATGAGCTATAAGGTAGAATCCAGTGTCACATGAGAAAGGCTCGTATTATACTCGGATTCTCCATAATCGTTAACAAACTAATACTAAGTCTGGTAAAGGTTGACATCATTTTAATGCAGTTTGCCTCAAATTATTGTAAAATGATAATGAGGCGTTTTTTTTTGTTGTTTTTTTTATAATATAAAGTTTAATGTTTACTAAAAAAAAAAGAGTTAATAATGGCTCTAACATCTCGGTAGTATAATTACATGTCACTGAAAACAACCTGGTAAATACTACGACCTGGGTGTAATGGTGTAAAAACATATTCTGGCAATAATATAATGTATCGCGAAATGAATTTTGAATCCATGAAATCAGTTAGGTTTTTTTTTTTGTCAAGGGTAACGCTTTCCTCTGGGAGTTTTCACTTCTGTTGGATCCTGCTGTTTGGCCCAAATGTTAATCTCGAGCTGCTCTCGCCTCTCACACACATTAATGCTTAATCATTTGCGCCTTCTACCGGAGCTGCTGGAAATTACACGAGATGCAGAAAAAGGCAGAGGAAGAGTCCTGCTCAGAGGAGTTTAGAGTCTGCCCTCCATTATAAATCCACTGTCAAACTTCTTTGCGCAGCTTTGACATTTGCATCTTCTTCACGCTGCACTGATGCAGAATACTCAGTTTGAATCTATAAAGAAATTGGTCGTTATGTTTCTCATGATGCATGTAAATGCTCGAACATGCTAATAAAATATATACTAGTGATGCTCGTCTTTTGGTGTGTTGCCTTTTATTGCAAATGTCAATTTAATTTAAGTTTTTTTAAGTTTGTTTTATTTGAAGATAGATTTTTATACTGTTGGTACTGCACAAAGCATAGAAAGATCCCCTCGTTCTATTGTTGCGTTGGCTGTGAAAGTCACATAAGTAACATTTTAGCTATGAATGACCTTTGAGCTTTTGAGCTTCAGACATAAACAAATTTCAAACAAAGTCATAAACTCAAAATAAATGGAAGAATGAAGGACTCCAACTTAGATTGTGTGCACCTATCAAACTACACACAAAGGAACAGTCTTACTAGATGTCACTTTAAAACTACATGTATTACATACATTTAAAACAAACAAACCCAGCTATTTAAAGCTTCCGTTAGCTCTGCAAGTGGCTAAAAGTAAGAACACCGCAGCTTCTTTCTCTGTGAACACATCACATGTAGGTGTTACATTAATGTGAACATGTGGATTCATCATAAAAGGACCAAAACTGAGTGAACCTGAACAGATACGAGAGCTTCTGGGACGTGACAGCCACACTGACACCACTGCATCACACCTATAGATACATATGTGGTGAACAGCTGCTTTCCTATACGGTGAGAACTGTGTGAAATGATATGCACACATATAGTTATAAACATATATGCACATACAAGCCTACACACGCACACACACACACACGAGCAGCAGGTCTGTAATAATAGCTGTGCTGAATGCTGCCAGTCAATTTTCACATTTTGCCACTGGCCACCGGGTCAGCAGCTCTACTTTTACTCTGAAAGGCTGCCAAGTCTGAATTAACCCCACAGATAGATAGAGAGCTCATCACTCTATCACACACACACACACACACACACACACACACACACACCCCACTCTCTCTCTCTCTCTCTCTCTCTCTCGCCCTCCCCTTCCAGCAGCATTTGTCACCGACGCTATTATTTCAGGTGTGCTAATGGCGTCGCAGACACTTTTGCTGAGAGAGAACGGAGTGAAAAGAGGAAGAACAGACAGAGAGGAATATTGTCATCATTACATCATTATCACGAGGACTCCCCCCCCCACCACCCCCTCCCTCCCCCAAAAAAAAAATCCAGGAGTGAACGATTTGGGTGAGGGGAGTCATGCGTCGCCTATTCGCACCGATCAGGGTGGAGGGGTAAGGGTGGCAGTGGGTGGATGGGTGAGGACAGGGAGGGGTTTCTCACACCTCCCAGAGAGACTGTGAATTGATCAGCACCTTAGAGAGAGAGAGAGAGAGAGGAGGGAGAGGGAGGGAGGGAAAGTGAGAAGAAGAAAAAAAGGAGAACAGCAAAAAGCAGAGAGATGAAGGATGACGATGAGGAGAGAACAAGTGGAAAAAACTGGGTGTTGGAGCCGAGCTATAAAACCAGGAGGGGGAAAAACAGAGCGATAGTAAGGGGGGAAGGCTGCAGAGGAGGTGTGAAGACTCATCTTTTCCTGGATGGGTGTGAGTTTAGGCTGGAGCGCAGAGTGGCCTGGGAGCACAGCATAGCCTAGTGGTAATAAACCAGCAGCCACCATCAGCTTTAAGGGAACCACATGAGGGGCTTTGATTCAAAATGTAATATTCAGTCTGTGTGGGACATGTTCACTGAAGTTTATAGATCAATAATTCAGTACTACAGCTGTTACTAACTCACATACAGTGTGTGTTGAAAGTCCGCGTCTCAAGAGTTGTTGTTTTTCTTTTTTTTCTGTGATGATTTTGATTATTTTGTCTGGTTAATTATGTTTCAAATAACAGATGTCTAAGGTTAAATTGCAACATGCAAAAACGTCACATGTTAAACTATTGAAGTAATAGTCCACAAAACAGCAATAGAGGTTAGCTCTAGTGCAAAAGTAAAACAGGTATGGGGCTCATCTTTTCTTAATTTTAAGCGTCATGCATGTAGGTGTCCACAATATAAATATACAGTAAGTGTAACTCAATAGAATTCAGAGGATCTCTCATTTTGGTCGGAAGGAGGCCCTTTATTTTGCCAACCAAGTATTTAAAGAACATCCCACAAATTGTTTGTGTGTTGTTTTTCGGATGTTTCTTTAATTAAAATGATAGATATCTCTGTTTTCCTCCAGGCTTCACAGCCAGCTGGTGCCACAATGACTCCTTTTTGATTTTCAGAATAAAACCAATCCTCCAGATGACGATCGGTTTCTTGCCCAAGTGGCTGGTGGAGTATAAAAGTCTTAACCACGACCAGCATTTGGCTTGTGGCTGATCTGTATCTCCCAGCCTGCAGTAAACACACGGTCGTACACACACTCACACACACACTCTCTCACACAGACACACTCACACACACCACAATACCGCTGTGCAGTCCTCATATAGTATGTCAGCGAAGGTGATTAAAAACTAGAGCAGTTTCAGTTGCCTCTCTGATTGAGTTATGCTGTTATGGAAAATTAATAACCAATGAATTAATTTCAGAAAGTGCAGAGGGAACCGTTTCGGATTAAACTTTGACAGCCTTTGTAAATTCTTCTATTCCAGTGGACCAGTGCTTTCACATATAAATGCTAATACATCAAATGAATTGAGTAGATAAAACACAAAAATGGAAATAGGAATAAGGCAATAATATAAACTTAAATAACAACAATGACGTCCAAAATAACAGTGAAACAGCCACGTGAAATATGGCGTATATACCAGGTAATAAAAGGTAGTGCATTCGTTTGGACTACAGAAGAAATGAATCTCACACTTTATCTTGTCACACTCGACACTTTCGTTGCATTTGCCGTCCTCCATCTCGTCAAGTCAAAAAAATGAAACAAAACAAAAAAGAGAGCGACTGATGTAAGACATTAGAAAATATACCAGCTACAAAAAGGTCTGTAATCTATGCAAGGGCCAAGCGAAAAAGATGTGGTTTCACTTCAGAATATTATGAGATTCGGGGGCTTTGTTGGACCGCTGCAGGAGCGAAGGTCCATGCACTAAGCGCTGCTTCCTCGCCGGGCAGTCACAAAAAGTCAGCTGCCAGAGATCTGCATGTAACCCCCTTTAACATGTATTCAGCCACGAGCGTGCGACTGACGTGAAAGCCAAGAGCAGAATCTTTTCTCTCCGTTTGTCAGCAGCTGGAATTATCTGCAGTACGTCTAAACATTTTTTTAGGGTTAGGTTTCAGCATCTGACAGATATAAGACACCTTAATCATATGCCTAAAATACATTTAAGAAAAAGGCGGGTTTGGTGATGGTCACAATGAGATGGAAAATACAGTCGAGACGAATAAGAATACATATAGTGAATACATATAGTGCAAATATGTGGCATTATATCTATGTACATATCAGGTCGGATACGTGAACAGCGGTTCAGCGAAGGGGCGCCCGTCCATCCTGGCAGCAGTGAATCAGATTACCAAACACACTGATTGACTGCAGCGGTTGCTAGTGAAGCTACAGCCGTGTCTCCTAAACAAAGTTATCTCTACCGAAGTTCACCAAGAGGTCAGTGGTCACATCATCTCAGCTAAGATCCCTCGTATACCGTACGACCCTGCAGGATCCCAATAAAGAAGCTTTCTAAGCATAAATTCTCTGTGATGACAACAAATGTCAGAGATACAGTAAAAGAAAAATACAGAAGACCGGCTCTGCTTGTGGCTCTGCGGCAATAAATGGAAGCAGTTGTTCTACTGCTGCATAAAAAAAAAAAATAATAATAAAAATCCACCGAGGCTTTTCAAACAATGAGACACAAACTTGTTTTCTGTGAAAAGTTCTTCTGAACCCAAACGCAAACTGTCAAAGAATCAAGGTAACGGGGTTTGTTGTAAATTTATTCCACTTAGCTTTTGTTAATTATCACGAGTGTCAAAGCCATCAAAAGACAACAACAGACGACTTGACATGCACTAATGTTTGACACTTTTATATTTATACCCTTTGTTCTGTCACTATTTCTTCCCTCCTTTGTTTATCACACATTATGCAACACCTGTCTCGGATAATTATTCTTCCCTCTCACTTTTTTGCTTTGTCCTTGAATTTCTAAATGCAGACCCAACGTGTAAATTTGAAGATTTCCATTCCAAAGACCTGTATACTGCATCAACTCTGCAAGGAAATAAAAAAGACGTAAAAATGTCATTAAGATACCCTGAATTATACAGTATCCGTACCTGTTTTTCCCATAAATAGTTTGGTGTTCTAATAAATCTATTTGCAAGTGTACTTTGCTTTTGTGTTTATTGAATTTAGAAAATAAACTCCTCAACTGAGGTAATCGTTGCATGTATTTTCAAAGAATGCAGAAGGTCAGTCTTTTATGAGAGTAACGCTGTTGAAATCGGAGGAGTTATCTCCAAGAATGTAACACTTTAATGTTTAACACCCTCACTGCAGCCAGTTTGAAAAGAAAAAGCAGTTGTATAATCAATGCCCGGCATACACATATAGAACATGGTTTAGAGTTATATCCAGTAAATGCTTCCATGAATACTGTTTTTCAACAATAAAGCAACTTTTCAAAAGATCTTCTGGAGGTAGAAGCTGTAAAAAAAAAAACAAAAAAAAAAAAAAAAAAAATGCAGTCATCAAATAAGAAAAACAAAGAAAGAAAAAAATAAAAACAGGTGGTTTTTCTCTGTCTCTGAAAAGTTTGGTGATCTGAAGTTTTCACTCGGCGCAAGTTATATAACATCAATTTAGTTTGGATTAGTAGCTTTTTGAGTAAACATCACTGAACTGGAAAACAGACTCTAAAGATTGCTGTGATTCAACAAAGACAGAAACTGAGCAGCTGCGGCTGACCACTCGTGCTTTCCGAATGGGAAAAAAATAAGATTTTCATCCAGAAACGGTGACAGAGTTAATCAGTCTGGATTGACATGTTAGCAGTGATTACATTGTGCCTGGATTTGCTCCTCACCACCAAACCACCAGAACTTCCACTGAAGCGGAGGTTTAACGTCCCACTTCCTGTTATTTTCACCAAATCCTGGAATATAACCTAAAATCTAATTTACTCTACATATAAAGTGTCATAATCTCACAGCATAGGACCCATAGACTGATACAGAATTTGGGAAGGTAATAGTGAATAAACAGTGCAGTATTGACAAAAAAATCTTGGCATTTGTTTCACACTTCCTCTCAGATGAGTTTACTGTCACAAGTATTACAAGTGAAATAAGACAGAAATATATTACTTCACGTAGTTAACTCCAACCATTCTATCAACTGCCGTCTTTGAGCACAGTTTTGAGGAACTTGTATTTCAGTTGCGTAACGTTATATCCATTTAATGCTACTTTATACTTCAACTCCAGAGAGAGATATTGTATTTTTTTAATCCGCTACACTTGCAGCTTGAGTTTACTGGTTACTTTGCACGACAAATGCAAATATGATGCGTCTTCATAGATTAAATTACCCGACGGAATTAAAAGCAGCTAAAATGAGACCGCTTTGACCAAGTGCAACTCTTAAAATGTCGGTTACACGTTAATGCATCAACAACAGTGATCAAACAATAAAATATATATGAGAATAAAAGACTCTGAATGAGTGAGTACTTTTACTTCTCTGCCTATATGTGACACAAATCTAGTCGGAGTAAGTGCGAGAAGCTAGAATCATTTGCAAATCATTTGTTCCTCCTCCGGTGGAAGCACAAAATCCACCGGTGATTTAGGAGCAGTGTGGGTTAATCGGAGTCTCCCGAGGGAGTCAGCATCACAGGGCTGCGCATAAACATTTTAGAGATTGACCTTTAACCTATCAGGCACTAAAAAAAAAACAAAAAAAACCATAACAGATCACGTGCAATTTCCCTCAGACGTTCAGACAGGTAAACTGTCCAAAAAGCTCCTCAAGGTAACACAGGTGAACGTCATCTCGCTTTTTCAGACGACTACATATCTATTGTGAAATGCACACGAAGTATGCCTGCATGCAACAACACACACACACACACACACACACACACACACACACACAAACGTACTCGCGGCCTGTCTGAGAGCCAGTCTACGGCTGACAACATCAGTGCAACATGATCCGGCTTAATAAAGGCCCTTACCTGCATTTACTGCTCCGTTAAAACGCCCTCTTGTTGTTCTACCAATTCACCACACTGTAATTGCACTGAGGCTGCATATGGTCCTCATCTAGTGCCCAGCGCAAGATAAAAGCAAACAGGCTGCGAGTGTACAACGCAGGGGAGAAGTGTGTGTGTGTGTGTGTGCGCGCGGGATCATAAACTTGCCTGTTGTGTGTGTCCCTGTGTGTATGCATGTAAGCATTTTAGGGTAAATTGGACTCAACATAACTCAGGGGATAGTTAGGAAAGCGGCATGATGTCACCGTTATTACACTGTAAACGCAGTTGATTTGGCTTTGAGGATTTCTGCATGCAGCAGCCTCAGACATGTGTGCTGAAGCTGCCTCACAGATCCCACCTCCACATCCAGGCTTTGAACTCAGAAAAAGAGAATCAAAGTGAAGTATTAACACATCAGGCCAAATTAGTCAGCTAATTAGTCACTTATTGTGTGCTTTATTACTTTTCCAGGAATATTTGGGACGGCAAAAAAAGAGGGCTACAGAGTAACTAAAAGTGCTGAATTAAAACAGCCTTCAATGTCTTTTAAAGGATAGAAGGTCAGTAATATCCTTGGCTTATACAACTGTAACGCTTATACAGATAGGGCTCTTTATATTTCCTTAATGATGAACTTAAGACGATGACTTTGGCACGAAACTAAATAAACAGCTCAATGGCTGGATTACGTCTGACAGGAGATTGGCTTGTGGACAACCTCACAGTGCTTCCTTCGTGCTAATGCCAGTGCTTTTGCCTGCTCTGCCCAGTCAGGTTTATGAAAGTCAGACGGATTAGAGCCCAGCTGGGGCTCAGTAAACCAACACTCGGCCCTCGGACTCACACCACCATACATGACTTCCCAAACAAATCTGGACGTCCACCCCGCCCTCCTTTATTTTTGGGCTCCTCCGTCGCTCTCCCCTCTCGCTGTTTTTTCCTTTGCCCGGGCATCGCTAACACGGCCTTGCACTGCAACTCACACAAGACTCTCCCAACACGACACACGCGCTCTGCTCCAAATTAAAATACCAAGGCTTATTGAGCAATACTCTTCTAATGGTTTCATCCACCAATGGTTTTTATCTTTGCGCACATAAACACACATGCAGCCTCTCGGCTTCAACCAAAAGGAGCCGCTCTCCTCTCTTCTTACGTAAGCTGGCAGAAAATCTCCTAAATCCCTCTCTTTTGCCGTCGTTGTGTTGCGTCTCGGCTGGTGCTCCCTCTCGAAGAGCATCTGAGACCAGGGCAATTAGAACCTGAGCAGGGCCTTTGGGCATCAGACCATTTAGCATAGAGACTAATAAGGCTGGCTATCGAAAAACTCAGACCTATTGGCACTGCAGCACTGTTCGGTATTGAAGGTGATTTGACGGCACTGAATCGTATCA
Organism: Bovichtus variegatus; assembly: GCA_943593645.1. Classification (NCBI taxonomy): domain Eukaryota; kingdom Metazoa; phylum Chordata; class Actinopteri; order Perciformes; family Bovichtidae; genus Bovichtus; species Bovichtus variegatus. The sequence continues at coordinate 3,791,038 of CALSCE010009347.1, read as the reverse complement.
AAGAGCTTCAAGATGTTCGATTCTCCCAGTGAGAGCTCACATTTTGGATAGTTTTTCTGGAGTGAAAGTGAGGAATCCTATTTCCTGGGAATCGCAACAGTCATCTGCTGATGTATTTTTAAAAGTCCAAGTGTTTCGTGTCCAAATTGGCTCGTCATCGGGAACAGAGGAATCTTTAGAAGAAATTGTTTTGGACCAGCTGTAGAAATAAGTATTGACATAGCCTTCCATAAAATCTATAAAGGAGAAATAAAACTCTAATTTCTAACACCAAAGCCCGGACAGCGAGCAGGCACGGCGATGTGGTGCAGGGTCAGCCACGTCCTCAAATCTGACCAGTGATTTTATAAACTTTACACATTAAGACAAAGTCTGTGCCTTTACAACCAGAATCTTCCCACTGAAGGTTTACACATGTACAGAAACGGTGAGCATCACCACTTCGAACACTTTGACAGGTGCGTTAATCTGTCAGCTGACCAGAGGGAAACAGTTAAAAGAAAGCATTAAGACTGAGATCCAGAGACAATGCGTGTGCAGCAGACAATGAGAGGAAAGGTCATAAAGAGAGAAGAAGAGGGAGAGAAGGAGTGAACAAGGCAGAAGAAAAGCAAGAAAGAGAGAAAGAAAGAAAGAGCAATGGAAGGTTGCTGCTAATTCTTCCATATCTAAGCCTCTTTGCAGAAACTCCCTTTGTCTTCCAAGTCCCAGTCATTAGAGCCTAATCCTATCAACCAGGGGCTAATCTGAGGGCAGAGGGTTCAGCCCCCTCAGCTCCACAGGCCAACACACACACACACACAGACACACACACACACACACACACGCACGCACACAGGTAAACACAGAAACGTACAATGCACGTAAACACACAGAAACGCTCTGAGATTTACACATTCGTGAACTTGCACGCACGCACACAAGGAAGTGTTCGGATGTTTGAAGAAGCACGCAAACATAATGACAAGCAAAAAAAATGTTTTTAGCAAATGAATTAAATCTAAACTATTAGACACACAATCAATAATTTCCCTCTAAAAAGTATACTTCCAGCCTAAACTTTTTAGGCTTTGTGAAGATCTGCTTTACGCCTGGGTGGATCAGAGACCTGC
>CALSCE010009347.1:3757078-3788244 GCA_943593645.1 Bovichtus variegatus | reverse complement strand
TGTGTGTGTGTGTGTGTGTGTGTGTGTGTGTGTGTGTGTACCACATAACGCTTAGGGAGGCTAAGGAGAGGATAAGGAGATCAGCAGAGGGGGAATATCACGCCTCTTAAGCATGTATACACTTTCTAACTTTTACTTTTTCACCCAAAACCTAAATAAATCCCCACTCATCTAAGCATGATAGACATGATTTTTCCTTTAGATAATCAAACTTCCCTTATTCACATTCTTTGGCACGTAATGCCCTAGGCCAGACAAAATCGAAAGAAAGTCAAATATATTTAACACCGGCGTCTTATTTCCAATCAGTGATGCTTGTTTACAGCATTTCTTACTCACTGTGTTGGAAACGCTGCCGTATGTTAACCAGAGCCACACAACATCAAGTCATTTTCCATCCCAGGCCCAAATTATTTATTGCTTTCAGTTCCTTGTCTATTTAATGGATGAATTGGGTTAACGGACAGAAGAGGGGGAGAAGGGGAGGGAAGGGAGGGAGGGAGAGCGGGGGGAGAGAGAGAGAGAGAGAGAGAGAAAAAACAGTTTCATATTTCTGTAAGCCTCAAACTTTTGGCAAACAGAAGAAAAGAGAACTTGGCCCTAATTCCATCTCACGCTGGCGTTTGTGCATTCTAAGTTCTCGGGGGCTGCTCTGGCGGAGGGCCTGAGCCCGTAAATTGGATATTAGGGGGCGATATAAAGGAGCCTGTGTGTGCTCCCGTCCCGGGGAATTATTGCCTGCAATATCCCTGCGTATGCGTCTAGGGCTTCCGAAGCCAGGCCAGATAGATCCTCATCTCATAAGGGGGCCAAGACTATATCCATCGCTCCTTAACTTTTATGAAGCTCCCAAGCTCTACAATGGGATTTGCCAGGGTGTCTTTTCCCCTTATCCAAGCAGTGGGGGGGGTAGGGGGGGTGACAATGCAGATATAGCTGCATTCTTCGGGCTCCAAAGCTCCAACTTCCTATTTGAATACAAGCATTCCAAATTGTAAAGTGGCATTCTTCTTTTTCTCTGTGAAGCCAGCTCCGTGGCGAGGTTTCTCTCCGGTTTAAGAAATGCCTTCCCCCCCCTCACTCATCACTCTTTTCTTCCTGACTCTCACTCTCTCCTCCGCCTACATATATCACTTTTTTTGGTCTCTGTTTATTCCTTTCTTGCATCTTTTTCCTGTTGTTTACGCTCACGCCCCACCTTTCCTCTCTCCGTCTTTCTTAAGTCTTGTTCTCTCCTACGAAGGACTTCAGTGACTGCCCCCCTCCTCTCCCGCCATGCCCTTGTGCCCCCGCCCCCACCTCCTTCTTCCCTCGGGTAATCCTAAGAAGGGGCAACACCATCAGAGGGTGTGAAATTAAATACATTACAGCATTGCGGATTAAAGTGTTTCATAGGCAGTTGCTCATCCACATCAAACTTTAGCTTTTTAAAGCCTAACATTTGATCTAGGTTAGAAACCGAGGCCAGAGGAAGGGATTGGGACACTTGTGGGCCCCAGAGAGCAGAGAGAGCCATACTCTCCAGAGGAGAGTGTGTACAGGCAGACGGAGGGAAAGTAGACGGTGGATCAGAACTTGTTCTGTTGCCGGTGCCGGAAGGGAACAAAAAATACACTTCTAAATGAAGGAAGTGGCAGTAAGAAGAGGAGTTGGACTAAAAATTTACAGCAGTTACTGGAAGTGCCAGCTCGCAGGAAAATAAAGCAGTCGTGTGTTCTGTTTCACAAGGCATATATATGAGCATAGCGTAATATGGGAATTAAAGTGTCTGCACACAGGGCTGTGTTCAAGCAATGCACACGCAGGTAACTGTTCCTCTTTCAAAAGTAGTAAATGTTAATGTGCCATTTCCCAGTTAATGAGAATTACTCACATCATCCATCACATCATCACAAGCTGGGCCACACATGGCTGCCATCTTTCACTGGACCTCAGAAGCACGTCCGTACTCTCAGTCTGTGAGAAGTGTTGTCCTTGTGCTTGTAATGTACAGGCGCTGATGAAGTGCGTCTGAGCAAGGCTCACAATGCTAGAGCTGCTCGACTGCCAGAAGCAGGAGGTTGTGGTTGTACAGTAGAACAGTAGCTCACATGTCCAAGTGTGTTAGGACCAAAGCACATTCAGGAACAATTGAAATTCAATTTGGTAATATAGATTTGTTACAGACAAGCTGCCTCTCAGAATGTGTCGTGCAAATGATTATTAAGAAGTAACATGACGAATTCTCATTGAGATTTGGATTGGATCCCCGGTCATACAGCAACTATACCAAATTTAATGATTAGTTATTTATCGATCGGCAGGAAATGAATGGCCAAAGTAAATAATTGTTTAAGCTGTGTCATGAAGCATCAGTGGCTGGTTCCAGCATCGCACATGTGAGGGTTTGTGCTTTTTCATTGATTTAATATCATTAAAATAAATTAAATATATTTAGGTTTCTGGGCTTGTTAGTTGCACAAAACAAGCACTTTAGAGGCGTCCGATGTAGCGCAGCGTCTCCTGCTCTCTGCTCCGTTTACCTGACCAGATGGACGTCCGTGAAGCCTTTTCTGGGGATGAGGTCAGATGTGAAGGGAAGTCGGTCCAGCTGGGATCGGTCCTTTTCTCCCTCTCGCTCCTTATTCCTCTCCCATTCTAATGAGTCTCCGGGGACGCTGGCTCTCACTTAATCCACTCATCTATTTTGACTTCCTCCGCTGGAGAACAGTAACCTCAGAACTCCGGTAAAGGTCATGTTCTGTCAGCTTTGTTCAATGACATCTATTGATGCAGCTCCCATGTACAAAACCCTGAGTTTGGGTTACACAGCGTCAATGAATCGGCGGAGAAAAGAGATATTCCACAGAGACAAGACTTTAACATCAAAGGCGTCAAAATAGAGAGCAATGTGACATTATATAACCATTAGAGGTAGTAATAAGCGGAAGAGTAGTAGGAACAGGTGGAGTGTAAGGAGTATATTCCTATACCTTATTTAAATGTATCCTGGTTAGTCCAACTGAGTGCAGGAAACTTTTCTCAAGACAGACATGGCACAGAAACCAACGGCAGCTGTCTTAAAGACTTAACACAACAACTACTTAAAATCTGACAGACACAACAGAAACATCTGTTGCTGTCCAGACATAGCAACTTATTAAAAAAAAAAGAAAGAGCCTGAGAGCCGGACAAGGCTGCAATGCCTTCTCTGAGAATGAAAATAGCTATATTTTTATGTGCTTTATTATAGAGGTGTTGGCAGCACTTCCAACCAGTAACACTTACTTAATTTAAAAACTTAATTTTGTGAATAAAGTTCCCATTTAAGGAAGTGTCGCGCCTCATATCACGCGTTGATTCCAAAAAGGAGAAATTCACAAAAGTGACTCAATTGCGCAGTTGCACAAACACAATTGCCTGTTTGTTAACTGAGGTTAATTGAGGTGACTCCTCTCAAGCTAAAAGTCAGAGTTTTCCGTAGCAGAGACTAAGACTAACGACTTGCCACGACAAGACCCAGTTTATCTTAGCGTGAAAAAGCCCAGCCTTCTCATTCGTTTGAATGCAACAGTACATCAGTTCAGTGAAGTTGCCAACACAGAAGGCTCCAACAAAACAACGCAGGGTCGTCCGGCAAGGCGCTACGTTGGCCAATTGCATACGTGCAAGAGCACATTCCTGGTGGATTACTTTGTAACATGAACGCTGTATTTCTACTGTGCTGCCATGATCACTTTCCAGAGTTTTAAAATCCCGTCTGTGAGAATTATAAACAGTTGTGCAGTGTTTTGGCATCTGAGAAGCCTTTAAATACATTATTCTGTTACTCCAACTGGACTCCAGATTTCCTGTCTCACCGGTGCCTCAAACAACACGCCCCCACCGATGCATTGTTTTAACGCAGGGCTGTTTTCTAACCCGAACCCCACTGAAGGAGTAAGCGTATCGTAGTGCTTGTCTACCGAACAGCCTCTTCCCTCACCTATCAGGGGTCAGAATTGGGGGGTGGCGTCTTCCATCAATTTCTCCGAGCACTTTCCGAGACTTACAATCTAACATTTGCCGCCACTTCATGCAGCGGTTGGCCAGCTGTGAACAGGATTTGAATTACTTTCTCAAGTTTTCTTTTTTCATTCTTTACGCAACTTTTAATTAGTACAGCACCATGAGTTCTAACAGTCTGAAAGAAAGTGCATCTGTACCTTTAAGGACAGTTCACTGTGTTACACTTTTACAAATACCATCACGGACTTGATATATAAATCCACACTACACCCGTCTTTTTTTTCCAACGTGTTCCCTTTTTCTAGTCTAATACATGTAGCGATTATTACAGCAAGCTTTCTACTGGAGGCCAATGATGGCGCCAGTCTTGATTGACAGATCCTCTATCGAGGTTTGAGACATCTTGAGATTGTTGCATCTTGTTGATTGTGCTACTGGGAAAAGAATCATCTTAGGTTTTAAATGATTGATTGAAGGATTTCAGGTCCCAACATTTTCCCCGTATTGGGTTTATAATGAATGTGAAAAATCCTTCATGTGATCTCCAGTCGTTCATAGGTTGAGAAGGGGAGACAACATGTGCCAAAAATGGAAGCAATCCAACAATATTTCCTGCTTATCTGTGCATGAATGACCAAAATGACATGCTCAGTTCCCAATCAAGCTAACCTGACAAATGTCTTAACATCTCCACCTCCTAGACGAAAGCTGGCAAGGCCTTTGTGTGCAGGCTGACGGAAACATCTAGGTTGATGCTCTTGTCATCCTACATCCACTGTACGAACAAGCTTTCGCCAGCGACAAGTCAATCATCCTCAACCTTCCTCCGGTAAACAAGCAGCCCTGAAAGAGCTGCCACGTGCTAACCAGCCAGCACGCCAGGACACTCGCTGACAATAACAGCGAGGGAAAAACAGATTAATAAAGAGAGAAAGGGGAGTAAAATAAAGATAAACACAAACAGAAAAGGAGAGCAGTCGGAGGTGGTTGGAGGGGAGGGGAGGGGGGGTTAAGAACGCTGGCTGGCTGTGTCTCTTTGGTGAAATCTAAATGAGAGTGTATAATATGGGCCCTTCATAGGATTGATCCAGAACATTCCCCCCTTCACTGGGCTTTTCTTCCTGCTCAAATTGAGGGATTACCCCAGGAGGAAGTGCTTTGATTAGGCACAATAGGCATCTATCCTCTGTTGATTTGTGGGATTGAGGAGGCAAATCCCTGACAAAAAGCTGATACAGAGAGCGAGGGCCGCTGGATGATGCCTGGCTGAGGGGGGTTGGGGGGGTTAGTTCCATAGAAAAACAGCCAGGGATGGCCTCTTCCAAAAAAAAAAAAAACGTTGGCAAACTGTGAAAAAGGAAGAATCAAGGTTGGGTCGGAGGTCACTTGTGAGGGAGGGGGGAGGGATGTCTTGTGAAGTTCACGGCAAAAGGAAGATGAGACAGTGAAAAAAAAAAAATCAAATAGAGATGCAGATTCTTAGACAGCTGTGGTGAGACTGGTCTCGAACTTTATCCAGAGAGGCTTTACAGTGTGTCTGTGTAGATCCAGAAGCAACGCAAAGAGTTAAACTAAAGGAAAAGACCATCGTGAGAAACGTTAAGGAAAATCATATCGAGAAGAAGATTATTACATGAGACAACTGCCCACTTGCTCATCTTCTTCGATGGCTTTTACAGCTGTCAAAACGACCAGTAAGCACATTGAAAACGTCAAGGAAGCCTTTTCATTGATAAAAAAAAACCCATTCTCTCCTCTTCTTTTTTTAAGACAAGCCGCAAAGCAGTAAAACAAATGAAAAGCTAATTGGTTCCCAGAGTAAAGTTTGGGATACAGAAAGGGGTGTGAACAGGTTTATGTTACCCAAGGGTTACGAAATTCTCTCGACACACAAAACCAAGCACTGCACGTGTGTGTGCTTTAGTGTGAGGGTCAGCGGCAGTGGAGTAAACAAGAGGATCAGCCCCTTTTGCAAAACAGTTACCTCTAGTCCTTCCATTAAAAGCCTCTAATCTGCTCTCTCTTTCACCCCACTCTCTCTCTCAATAGACCATGGTCGCTCCGTCAGGCAAGCCCCGCTATCCCAACTGAATCCGGAGCTCCTCTAAACACTGCTGTTATCCAGTTTCCGTGGGGACCTGGAGCTACAAGGCACAGGCAAACATGGGCTTGGTTGGGAGTGTTGGGCGGGGGATTTTTGGCGGATTTACACATATATTCGATTTCAGGGTTTAAAACTAAGTTCCCCCTCCCCGAGGTCAGATCCGAGGCAGAAGGGGCCGTCAGTGTCAACTTGAGCTGCCAGTGTGACGCCCAAAAGGTGCAGCAGAGGCCACACGTGGTACTGAATGAGGGGGCACGGCGCCTTGACAAAGAGGGCGTGTTGTACCTGTTAGAGGCTAGAAGTGCAACTACAGCGACGGTGAGCTGAAAGGGGCAAAACTTCAAAGGAGGGGGTGGGGGTGAGGGGGGGGTTCTCATTTAAATTCTTCAGTCCAGTCCCTGGGATTTGGTTTAATGAGCTGAGAAGCAGCTGACTCCTGACTGTGTGTGCACGCATGTGTGTGCGTGCACACGTGTTAGAGGAGTTTTCCCACCACTAGGTTCCTATGTGCACATATGCATGTAAGGTTTCCAGACTACTGCACACACACACACACACTTTCTCTTTTCTCTGAAGCCTCTCCAGCACTGGAGACCCTGCACACACACAAGCAAGCACACACACACACTTGCACTGTAAAGGTCCAGGGGTTTGCCAAACTGCAGCAGACTGGGTTTCTACTCAGAAGCCACAGCTCTCCCTCTCTGTCACTGCTGCCACTGAAACTGGTCAAAGCTGGCTGTTTTAGTGGCTCCAGAGCTGTTGGCAGTGACTGTTGGCAGCCTTGTTGGCAGCCTTGTATCTCCTTATTTTTTTTTATTTCTCTTCATGCCTGGGTCTGTACGCGAGTGTGTTTTATTCACTCAAACAAGTGGCATCTAAAGTATGGAACTGCGAGCCCTCGCGCAAATCTTGGCTGACTGACGCTTACGTTAATCCATCCCGTGCGTTCGTCTTTGTGACGTGACGTTGGGGACAGTCACCGTTTCTCTCCAGGGTTTGACACAGCTGCCATCAACCAACGCCTTTTCTTCTTCTCCTTCCTTGTTGTTCTGTTTTTCCACAGACGTCATGAGTCTAAAGGAAATGATGTTGTAGGCTTTTTGCTCTTTGGCTGAGAAGGCAGACCTGGAAAAATAAGTAAGACACAGGAGGGAAGCCTTTGGTTAAGACTGTTGCTGTTTTGGCTGCTTGCTTATGTCAATACATGAAATACGGTTAAAGCTCCAACTTTGCATATTTCAGTCCATCTGTGCCAGGTACTCGCATCAATATTTATGATACTTAATGCTAATTTTAATATAATTAATTCATAAAAATATATATATTTTTGAATCGGTCGACTATTGCTAAGCCCTTGCATGAAGACACGATTGTTTAGAGAAAAGGCTTGAAACTTCAGCATATGAACATAATCCTGAACAAACACTGTAATGATCTTTGTAGATATTTGGTCTGAAGCCTGTGAAATGTTCAGGCTTGTTAGGGAGTGTGACAGAGAGGTCCATCTCTGGCAAACAGAGCCGAATATGACACTAGTGTTAATCTCCAACCCTGCAGGGGAAGCAGGCATACAGAGGGATCCTATTACATCTTTCATTGGGCCCCAGCGGGCCCCATCCTGAACAGAGGGATTACTGGGGGCTCTAGCAGTCACTTAGCCATACGCTGCCCCCAACCAAAAACCCACAGTCCACCTATGACATCATCAAACGGGGACAGGACGAGGAACGTGCGCTTGTGTGTCGGCGGGAAACATTACACCGAGGTAAACAATTAGACGTCACATTTTTGCCTTGGCTCTAATAAACGAGTTGAGGATCATTGTCTGTTAATGAACACTTTTCTATCAGCGGATGACGGTGGAACACCGCCCAGAAGTGGGCCGATGTGGGCCGATGTGGGCGGAGGGGTGGCAGCAAAGGGAAAAAAAAAAAAAAAAAAAAAAAAAACGGAGCAAGAAGGGAAAAAAGAAACGAGTGAAAGAGTAGAATGAGAATGAGGGTGGAGATGCATTTGTATGGGAGTGTGTGCAAGAGAGACGGAAAGTGAGAAGGAGAAGAAAGAAAAGAGAGTTAGCTGTTGGCAGTAACAGCTGCCCGGCCTCAATGCCTGAGCTCCAGAATGAACTTGAGGCTTGTGCTGTATGACAGCGTGTATGAGCGCCGCCGTATGCAACGGCGTTCATGTTCTGTCGAGTGCGAGATAGATAGTGCAGATAAAACGACAGCTCTATTGAGCTCTGTTGTGCACCTGTCTAGCAGCATTTTTTTTCTGGCTTCATTCTCCTGGATTCCACTGTGATTACCCAGCAACATGCCTCTCCACCGTGACATCAGCCTGCAATTTACATCCAAATTAGAATCAGATGAATACGGAACGGCTCTTTTCTTCTCTTGTCTTCTGGCCATCCCCTCGGCCATTCTCTTCCTCTCTTCCTCTAGCCCTCCATTTTCCCCCCTCTTTTCCTCTCTTACCGTATTGGGGCCAAGTTAGCACAAATGAGACATGACTTTCACTGAAAACGGGCTGGATGTCTCTATCAAAACAGCTTTCTGAAGTGGGCGAGTGCCTCAGTTTTGGAAGGAGTTCTGGGAAGAAGAAAACTTTTGTCTGACTCACATCAGAGTTCCTATGAGACCAGTAAACTCAAGTACAATAACAATGCTGATTAAACACTTCAAAACTGAATAATAAACTGCTAAAAAGAAAATAATCATTTGAGCTAAAGTTCAGGGTGTCTCTGGGGTTTTATTTCCTTTTTTAAATAGGTTTGGGATTTTCTTTTTTGACCACGTTTCAGTAAGTTATGGACAATTACAACTATCCTAGCCCCCTCTTGTGGTAAAATATCCACAAGTGTTTTTAAAAAAGCAGATTTCTTCCCCCCAGTGAGCCTTCTTGAAGTATTGCAGGCCATATTAAAATAACTGTAATGATATATACAACCACAGAACGATCATCTTATGTGAAAGTAACCGTTGATCAGCACTTATTCTCCTTCTGTTGTTTTCACAGAGTAACGGGAGCAGCGATGGTCAGAAAAATCAGCAGTTAGTCTGTCAAGAAGGATCTTCCAACTTGTGAAATCTCAACACTTGCGATCAGCTTGTGGTTACAGTGGCAAGTGTAATGTGCCTTTATAATTAGTCAAGTACTTTCCGTGGTTCAAACACATCACCCCTCTTGGCACTTCCCAATTTCTACTATTAAAGCTACACTATTTAACTGTTGGGCATATTTCATCCCCTCTCTTGGTCCAAGACCCAAGCAAAAATGATCTCACCCGTGTCCGCAGTCCACCTCGAATCATGCTATTGTGACATTAACATTTGTCATATTCACAGAAAAATCTCCACTGAAACTCTCAACGCCTTATTGTGGGTGGAAATCTAAAACTTCAAAAGTGTCTAAAAGACATCTCAGAGTTAAATAAGTACATTAGCACACACAATTTCCACCGTGTCCAAAGTTCTAAAAGTTCAACTTTATTTGATTGGATTACTATTTTTTCATACCCATTTCTATTTGACTGTCAGTACAATTAGAGTCAGAGAAGCCTGACACTTACAGTCGGCTTTACACTGGTCCTAAAAATACAGATGCCAAAAATCCAACCAGCTGTGGCGAAGACGTGGCAGGTGATGATGACTTTATCTGCCGGCACAAGTGCAAACGTCACAATCGTGCCAGCTTCACACACACACACACACACACACACACACACACACACACAGTATACTGTACGTGGGAGCTGACTCTTCAGGTGCAGTTGCATGAAGACATTACTAGTGGGGTTAACCAGCTTTTTCTGTCTAGCCATCCACATGGTCTACAGTATATTCCAATTGCAGCTCATGTTCTAGACCCCACCATGACCCATAATCTAATCTGGATCATACACACACACACACACACTACTACATGGACCACAAGGCACACAGCGGACTGGGGCTTTAAACCTCAAGCATCTATCCACCAAGTTGCTGCTGCGGCTCCTCTTTGGAAGCAGCGTCTTCACTCAGACTCCGCACATCAACATGTTTGCTCTCCTGGCAGTGGCAGAGTCTGAGGGGACAAACACTGCGAGCCTGTGTGGCTGCCGGGCCAAGAGATCACATAGACAAACATATGTTCACTGGCAGCAAGGAACCCTGGAGTATGGAGAGCGGCAACCTTTTAACCTCTGCACACTCTCACACAGACACGTATAGATGTGCAATAAAACGTATGCATCGGCACAAAATAAACACACGTGCAAATGGACGGAGCGATCAACATGCATGGACCCACGCGCTGTTTGTTCATGCTTAAACACAAGTGCACACACACACTCGAAGCAGTCACACTCGAATATATATATATATATATACACACACACACACACACACACACAGTCCAGCAAGCAATGTTTTGTATTATTCATGAGGGAGAAAATATTCAAATAATTATGAGCTTCTGCCAAGCACTGTTTCTGTGGTTCATACTCTTACATGAGAGAGAGAAATTCTAACCGCCAACACACTCCATCCTCATCTGTATCACACTTTAGTTTGATCGGATAAAGTTGTGTTGAAGAGAAGACCGTTGTTACTGGAGGAGAATAGAATAGAAAATATGTTATATTATTGTTTACAGCATTTAAGATTGCAAATGTGAAGGATCGTGTTTATGGAGAAGAACAAAACATAATAGAAAGGAATAAGACGGATATTTTGGCTCTTTGGTAGTAAATATAGTTGACAGCGGCTCCTGCACATGAGCTCTCAGTCTGCAAACATTTCCTCCACATGATTTTACCACTAAATAAACTGCAGAACATCCCTTCAGTATTGCACTGTGCCTCCGAGCGTCGAGGTGTCACTCAACCTCCTTCACCACCAAACCGACTGAAACAAACTGGCTCGGCGGACCTCGTCTTTGTTCTCCCCGTGTTAGCTGTCCATCACTTTGATTGGCAGACAAGTGTCAGAGTGAGGGAATGTCGCGGGAAGCCGGGAAGAGCAAAAGCCAGGGCGTCAATCTCAATATTTCATCTCGACCCCAGAAGAAGGGCTCGGTGGTCTCATAGTTTAAATTCTAATCGTGTTAAGCCACAGGGGCATGTCATTTAGAAAGCCAGCCTCCGACTCTCAGTCCCTCTGCTTTCCTCCCTGGCCCAAACAAATTATTAGAAGATTCCATTATTTCTCCATTATGCATATGTGTTTGCGTGTGGCTGGCCGTTACAGGCCGGGGAGAAAGAGTATGGGTAAATAGGCTTGGTTTAGCCCATCATGAGCCAATATGTCTAGCCACAGACACAGCTGGGGTCCTCAGGGGTCCTCAAATTGGTCATCATTAGAGCCATAATGCTGCTGTTTTGCTCCGACTAATGCCTCCGCCTGGATAATCAGTGTGCAAAAAGGTTACTACTTTCTCTGTTTTTCTGTCTTTCATTGTCTTTAGTCTCATTCATAGGGGACAAGTAGTATGTGAGGACCACAGATAATTAAGGTATTACCCTCCGACCTCTGCACTCTGTAAAACTCAATGACAAAGCTTGATTGAATTTGCTGGTTGTCACTGAAGCCCTGCATAAAACAACATGAGCTCAAGACGTTTTTTATTTATTTTTTTTTTAGGGGAGTTACATTTTACATGTTCGGATTTACAAAACTTGACGTTTGTTGCGAAAAATGCATTTAAAAGAAAATTTTATCTTGTACCATTTCCAAGGACAAGATTGAACTTTTGAATCAAAAATGTTAAGCTAACATGGATGAGAAGAGTTTAAAATGCAGCTCAACACGCCCTGGAAAAAAATGTGTATGTAAATGTCCACCTTGCTGTAGTGATGTAGAAACTGTCCGCTTAGACACAGAGAGATATCTGGCTTTTAGATTTGTGATATCCTGATTTGTGCTTAAAAAATACTTTTTGAAATATTTTTTTAAGAGTAGTTTCAATTTGTACAATCCAAATAATTCAGAATTTATGCAGGATTTAAATGACAATGAGACACTACTAGCTCCATGCGATAATTATATTTGTTGAGGCTCAAATGCATGTTTGTCTATTTTACCTGGTAAATAAATCTCACTATGATCCCCATTGACAAATAACCTCAAAGGCAATAGTGAAAAACACACACAAATACACACAGCAATAAAGCCACCCTCCACGGACACCATCAGGTTATTCCATTCATTAGAAATGAGAGCAGAGGGAGTTTTCCAGATCATGAAAGATATAAAGAGAATTGTATTGCATTAGATGATAATCCATATTTCTGCCTTGGATAGTGTGTCAGGGTTATTTTTGGCAATGTCAGTTGGCTGTTGTTAATGGCCTGCATATTTATAATGTCATGGTTTTTTCTATTTTACAGCCTCAAACAGATTTCCTGCAGTTGCGGGGCCATAATCATGGTCAGTTCATAACTCACCAGGGATTATTGATGCACTTTCACATCAGCATAACATTTCCCATTTGGTGCAGCCGATGCCATTAGCCAATGCACCTTACAGTGTCAGGGGTAAATATATTCGTAGTGTGGACGGCTGCAAAGGCTGTCAAACCGCTAAAACTGGCAGAGTTGGTTCTACCACTTAAACCACTGTCAAGGATACAATTTAAAGATGTTTGGCACTTGATGTTTAGGCCAGTAAAAGTGAAGTTTATACTAATTAAGACAAATTGCTGCTAGCACAAGATAGGCATTGCACTAGGGGTAAAACCCCAGTGAGTACTTAATGCAAACACGCAGGTGAGTCAGATCAGGTTCCACGTTGATTACCATTAATTGTGTATCATCTGTACATATTGTAGTGCCTATGGTTTTCCACACTGTTCTCCATGCTATATAAAATACTTTTTTATGACTGATGCATCAGCAATGTAGGCACATAGGGCCTGGCCTGTTTTGAGCTCTGGTTTATTCTTACATGGCATAGTGAATATCACACAATTGACAGACAAACGCTACTTTTTGACATTTAGCCGTGTTTGTATCAGGGATTGAAGTGCATCAAAGTTGAGGTGTTTTACATGATCATTTGTATCCCTGTAATATTCAAGAGTAATGTACTGCTTAATCACGTGTGTGTGCACACAAAGCGCCCTTACTTACATTTTAACACGTTTTCTTCAAATAAAGATTTCAGTTCGTTCTTGACTGCCCCATTTTGAAGCCCATTTTCTAGAAGAGATGAAATTATGCAATCGGTATCGGCGACAATACTGACCTTATTAAGTGGAGGGAGTATCGGCCAGACGTGACGAATGCACATTAAATACAGTTTTCCTCTAAAATGTCATTATGAAATTCTATCCATCAGTTACCTTCTTTCAGTCACAGGAAGCAGGTTTTTAGTGCCGTAGCAAATACTGGCCTTATGTTACCTTACGCAAAGAAATGTTTTCATGCAGTGAAGGTAAAATAAAAAGATATTGCAGCCGGGAGAATCAGGACAGAAAAAGTTGGATGGGAGTAAAGTCAAAGTAGAGTGAAGTCAAAACAACTTTACTGTTCAGTACATAGAGATGTAGCTATTGCACAACACATGTCTTACTGTGTTGTAAATTACATAGAACAGTTGAGAAGCACAAACTGAAAGACAGACTTTCATCTGTGGTAGAACATTCAAATGCAGTATGGTGCCCTAAATTAGTATTGTATTTCTTTTCATTTATGAAAAAAAAAAAAAAAAAAAGGGCCATGAGTTTTTTTTTTTTTTAAATGTGATAAAATGTCACTTGTTTTACTTTAATTTGGGAATATTAAACCAGCACATACTGCTTTAGAAAGCCCAATGGAAAAAAAATATGTTTAGACCTGTCGCCACAACAGCACCAATAACACGTGACCAAGACGAGAGTGAGACACATTAAGCCAGAAAATGTAGCGTTCAAGCCAGATTGCGTCTCAGCAACTACAGCCGCACCACCCAGCTCCTTCAGCTTGCCCACAGCTCTGTCCACACTCGTTACAATGTGAAGACTCCTGTCAGTAAATCAAGTCAGAGGGGATCATTTAGTCCTAATGCCTCCACTACAACTGGACCCCCTGTCTATCTAACAACAGGCCCCCTCAGCGCTTGCAGCCCGATGTGGCAAAATGTCACGTTTGAAAATTAGCCATCAAGCAGGAGGGCAATTTTCCCCCTAGCTAAATTGCTAAATAAGTAGCAAGGCTGTAATAGGTAGCAATCTGGGGCTAATCTGATGAGATCATTTGGAAAACGTTGGACTGTGGGTCGAGAGGATGGGGAGAGAAGCTGTGTGTGTGTGTGTGTCTGTGTGTTTAAAAAGTTGTCTGTGGCTACACAAATCAGTGTGTGTGTGTGTGTGGATACATGCATGGGTGTACACTCTTTATATTATATGTATTGTGTGTGTGAATGTCTTTGTATGTGCGTGAGAGTATCGTAACCAAGTGTCATCGAAGCTCATGCAGCGACTGAGGAATCGCTTGGACACAGCTGGAGGGTCACGTGACGTATATCAGAGTGTGTGTGTGTGTGTGTGGAGGAAGGGGACATGATGGCAGTGGTGGAGGGTGAATATTACTGTCGGCAGGCACCAGATGCCAGCTGGCAGGGGCACAAAGGGAATAGACGGGGAGTGGGTTGAACAGTTACTGTTATTCATAGCTGAGCCAACAGAGAAGGTCTTCGCCATTAAGAAGCACACAGGGCCGGATTCATGCAGATACGTGTGTATTTAGAGCCATACAAATGGGAGAAAATAGCTGTCGATCTTCCACTGGTAGTAAACGCACACACACACACACACACACACACACACACACACACACACGTTAATATGTTTTGTGCAGGCAATTACACCAACAGCTAAATCTTGTCAGTCCTCTATAAACAATATCATCACATTGTTTACACCTAAGTGACAAAATGAGACTACCTGGCTCAGCGTGATTGACACGTCGGGATGATTTGGTCATGGATGTTAACTCTAAAACTTAAAAAAAAAAAAAACAATGGGTTTTTTCCTTTGTTTCAATAGTTGAGTTGCTTGCCGCTGTACAACCTAATTTTCTCATAACCCACTTTTGCAGGGAACTACATTAATTGTTATTAAGTTCAATCAGAATGGGGTCAGTACTGGAAGCCACTCGGCCCTGTGTTTAGTAATTAACATTTCACAGTGAATATCTCATTACGGGAGACAAAGGTTGCTAATAGGAGGCTCGGCTAGCGCGAACATGTAGCTGGAGCGACAAAGCCCCTCCAGTTTTAGACTGGATGCAATCAGTCATGGAATTCACCAGCAGCTCAGATATTTCTGGACTGAGAAGTACTGTGTTGCGCTTAAATTCCTTAATAATGTAACAGTGTAATATCCACACAAGAGAACACACAGTACACTGCTAAGATTTTGATCTGGTATTTAAAGAATTTGATTTGGCGATACATACGTAGCTTCATCCCAGACACTGTGAGGGAACATTTCCGTGGTTTTTTTTCTTGTACTAGGGATTTGTGAGTGCACATTAGTGTTTTTTTTTTTTCTTTTTTCCTTTTCCATTTTGAACACGCCCTCTGACAGAAGCCGGTTCAACCATTATGCTCGCTTGGCTTTCAGGACCAAATGTTACCTAAAATATCCTTCTCTGCGTAGGTCATAATTCCAGTATTACACAAAAGCAAAATGTACACAGGCCAACACAAAGTGACTGAGCTCACCATCTGCTGATGCAGCGCCTGTGGTGGCCTCGGGAATACTAGTCCCCTTGGTTTAAGTTTAGATGTCATTTCAAGGTAGACAGCTTTTTAGGTTGTACGGCAAATGTTGTGGCAGGAACCAAACCGGAAGAGGGCGATGCAAGGAGACACTTGACTTAAAGCAAAAAGCTGGATATGGTAGCGTCTTAATCCAAAACATATCCACATCTAGATTCCTATCAGACAGGACGGAAGTCAGTGATTATCTTTCTTACGATGGCCTCTAAATGGACTTCATCATGACTGCGCTTTACTTTAAAACTGAAGCTAGATGTGATAATAATAAAAAGGAAATGAAAGTATGCTGTTATGGCTCCTTTAAATGAAGTTTGAAAGTTATTGGAACGCTGTAAAATACAGTCATTCAGACAAAAAGAACAAAACAGACACGGTGTGATGGAAGCGGACAGCGGGCAGAAACCACCTCACATGCTTCCAATATGGTGAAATACAATGTACTCACCCTCCCAGTTCAGGAAAATGACTGTCACACTTACTTTTCTTTGGCTTTATCGCTCATTCTCCTTCATATGAATAGAGGGAGAGATTGTGCGTTTGGATGACTGCCTCTATTGGAAAAGCACCTTCTTTGATCTGGCATAGGTCAATGCTAGACCTCAGAGGCCTCATCTCCCTCGATAACAAGACAAAGAGGGTAAATGTGTTGATAGTGGCAGACGGTGCTGGAATTCTGGGCAAATGTGTCAAATTAGTTCTCACGTCTGGCCCTCATTCCTCTCCACCTCGCTGTGATCTTTTGCTCCCTTCTCTCCGCTGCTCTCTACACCCCAGCCAGCCTATTCCTCACTCCTTCCCACATGCACCACTCCTTTCCTCCTGCGACCCCGTCACGCGTTTCTCTCTCCTCCTATACATCCATATAGATATACAACGATGGGATTAGATGGTAAAAGTCAGGAAAAAGGTACAAGCTCGTCCGTCGCTTATAGATCCCCTCCACGAAAGCAATCTTTGGATTTTGATTTCCATATTTGAGCGTTTCTAAGACCTTACAGAACTTACAGTTTGTCTTTGTATTGGCAGGAAGCACACAGAGTAGTAGCATCGGCAGCAATTTAGCTCATCGCAAAAAATACCCTGACGGCCAATGCTTACGGCTCTTTTATAGGCAGCGGGCTAAACACAGCAGATGCATTGTCAGATATGCTTTTTAGCAAAAGCACACCACTAGCAATTTTGCATTGTCAAAAGAAAACATATTAGTGCCGTGTTTATGTCGCAGGGGCAGCACAAAGTTCATCTCAGTTGAAATGTTTAAAAGCTAAAATGTTATGAGAGTTAAGCTGATGTTTAATCTGCACCATCGTCTTTCTTTCTCTCTCTGGAAAGTGACAAAAGGCCAACCCCACATACTACAACATATGCTTGTTTACTACTAATCTACTTTGTTCACAAATATGTTTTGGAGGAAACTTCTTTTTTTTTTCCTGAAATCTATTACCTTTTTCTCAACCAGGAAGTGTGAAATCTTTAAACGCCACAGGAGTCAAAAAGGAGACTTTCAGGGCAGGTGGCTGAACAAACAAACCACTAAAAGGTTTTCGTGTCCCTCGTCCTACATCTTGGTTTATGCTCCTGAAACGCTCCGTTAAAGGTTCGCTGTGTCTTTGACCACCAGTAGCGCTGTGGAGCAAGATTTTAACAAGTAGGTCCCCGTTTAGTTTTTTCTCATGACCGCGTAAAAGCACATGCGTTACGCAATACACATTCCTGCTAGTGGTGTAACACTATTCCAGAGCAATGCGCTAGCAAGCAAACTGTGAGGATAACTCTTCTATACGAGGGTTTTATGAGGAAGGCATTGCACTCAACGCGTTTTGTGGACCTAAAATGTGTTTTAGTGAACAATACAGAAGGCAAACAGTAACTTTGTTCGTTTATAGCCTATGAAGGACCGAGGTTTAGGTTCAATCTAGAAAAAGACCAAACACATTGACACGTCTAAAAACAGCATTTCTTTTTTTCAATATTTAACAAAGACCGAAATCTAACCCTTGAGTTGCCAAAACATAAAAATGTTAATCATGCTTTAATTGCCATGAGCGAGTAAAGGTGGAAAAGAAGTGAAACGTGTTGACAGTAAATGCTCAGGAGATTCATATGAACATTTGGAGACATAAACACTTCCTCCTTATGTTAAGAAACAACGTAATCAAGTGGCACTACGTTTGCTGTGGAAATAATTAGCATATCTTCATTCTTCATATCAGAAGAATCAGAAAACCTTTATTCTATATGAACAATAGCCACCTCTTTAGTGATTGTGGCTCTATAACATTAAACGTAAGAATATTTTTGTTGACAAGACCTCCATTTTTTCTTCACTGCAACAAGTGCTGAAGCTCAAAGTGCAAAGTGCTAAACACAAATGATACTACATGCTTTCAGTGGTGTGGGTAGCCAACAGTGTATGTGTCTGTATGTGTACAAACGTGTGTTATTGGAGGTAAAAAAAAAGTCAAAGTCGGTGAGGGAAAGTAAACACAAGAGGGAATACGCAGAAGTGTGTTGGTGTGTATGACCCAAGGACATTCTCCTGTGCGTCCTCCCAAGTTCCTGAGTTTGCCTCTGATGCGTTCTCCTCCCCTCCACCAAAGGCCCCGTTATAAAGCACGGGCTTACAGCTTTTATATGATACCGTATAAAACCTCTCAGTAATGCGCTCTGCGCTTCCAGCGAAACCCCTGAGCAAGGTTATAGTGCTAACATGTACTGTATGCTTTATTTATGCATGAGCCACCCTTCTCCTTTCTGGGGAATTCTGATTCTTTTCCCGTGATAAAAGTTGCATGGCCTTACCCACTCCGAAGGGAGTAAATGATTTAACACCAAGTCCTACGTTATGGTAAGTAAGCAACTAATGTTAATTCAGCCTTTTTCTGATAGGGTATTAAGTGAGGGGCATAGCTACATTTACCCTCCTGTCCCCTTTAAACATGTGGAGAGGCTATACCGGGGGCTGAGACACAGGGTCACGCCACATATTATCACATGCACTAAATCTTTTGTAGCAAAGAGAAAACTTTCATTGGACTACTCATACTAGTGTTTTCTTTTCTATTGTATAGAGCAGCAATTGTCACAAACTCTATATTCGGCCATTGTAGAATTTTGAAAAAGATAATCTTAAACGGTACAAAGAGCACGTGCTAAAACTTGTTTTCTTTCAAAGCTGCATGTTTCAGTTTTTTCTGCGTGTGTAAAACTGCGTGTAGTATTTCCACACTCATGCACATGTGTATAGTGGAAAATTAATTAACTTACCACCCTCAGACTGTGCTAATGTGTTTATGAGGTAGCCCATCCTCCCCCGTCCTTGATCAGGACTGAGGCAAAGGAGGCCATGTGTGCTACTTAGGCCACCTCCCTCACCGCATCAGAAAGCCTCAAAAATTCAAATCAACATTAAAATAGTTTTATGTGTAAGTAAGATTCAGTGAACTCCATTATTTTCCCCACTATTTGCTTGAATAATTCAGGGAAGATAGCTGAATTATGGATAAAGTGTACAGTTTGAAGAAGGGGTTCATGTGCAGCCTGGAGCCATAGCCTGGCTTTAATGATGTCTGGAGATGGTGGACGGGCGGAGGGAGAAGTCGTTAGCTACACAGTCATTTTCTCAAGGATTAAAAACACGCTCTTAAAGCAGCAGGGTGGACCGGTGAATCGAAGAGGACCAGAAGGAGTGAAAATGTAAAATTCTGGAAAAATTTGGAGAATTTCCTGACTCATCAGGAGTGCTGTATGAGATCAATTTATTCTGAAAACTGCTTCTCGATTTGGGGCATGTCTTCATGTGATTGTCTGCTTTAGATTTTAAAAACATAAGACAAAAAGTCTAATCACTGAATATGTTTTTTTAGTACCACAAGGACAACATTTTACCATTAAGTTGTGTAAGTTTGTGTTTTTGTATCATTATTATTTTATCTTTTAGTTTTTCCCTTGTTTTTCTCTGTCTATTCCCAAATAAAATCAACCATGTGCAACATTACTCTAAGCCTTAAAAACATAACAAAAAAACACATTTTGGAAATAAAAAAAAAAAAAAGTAAATATGCATGAAAAAAATTAAAAATACAAATTAAAAAGTTCAATGCAGGAGTTGTGCCAATGCAAAAACCCAGAAACGTTTCCTTATGTGTGAAGTAAATGTGCACATAGTACTGTATGAACATTAGGATTTAGCTACACGTCCAGTAAGAGCCACAGGTTCTAGTTTTCTTCAACTCACCACTACCCTATTTAAAAGTCTGGAATCTTAAACTGGCACAGCGAGGATTTATACTATTAGCCGGTAGCAATGACATCCAAAAACACACACTTACCCGCTCACACACATAAACACCCTTCAACAGCCAGCAGGGAGTCTTCCTGTTCCTACTCACTCCAACAGTGAAGCCAAGCACAGACTACTCTCCTAATTACCCACCTTCCTCTAATTATCCAATCATAAAGCCATTAGCAGTCTCACACCATATTAACATGGTCCCGCCTACTTGCCAATTTGTGCAGTGCCAAAATGCAACTAGAAGAGATTTTTCAGCATGTAACCTTACGCAGTATCATGTTGGGTATGGCTGTGCTTTTCTTGGCCCTTAACAAACAAATAATGGATTTCCAAATTGGATTTAACAGCAGCTGCAGGGTTGTTTTTTTATTTCACAATAAAAGCTCAGCAGTTAATTCCCATGCCTTTAAAGGGTAACTACACTCTCAAATTATGATAGAACTCTGTCAGAAACAGAGAAGAGAAATGTGAGAAACAACAACTGTGGGACGCGTCACCATCACGTCACCCATTGGTTTGTGGACTACGCTTTTGAAGCCTCGAGTTTGGAGTTTTTGCCGTGGCCGTTTTGGTTTTTGGCCGTTGCCATCTCGGTTTTTTTGCAACCACAAGTGACACGAGACGGTGGAGCTCAGTACTGCTGAACGTTGAAAAGCACATTTTTAGGCGACCAAAATGTTACAATTAACTTCAATGAACTGCAAACACACTGTGAAAGGGTTAAAGTTGTAAGATGAAAACACGGAGAGCACTGCAAGGAGGAAACACCGTGGTAGCGACCTGTCAATCACAAAGTATCCACGCCCTCCAGCATACTCTGCTTTATCGTACATTATACTCTAAATGGGACCATTATTTACAAAATGAAGATCATGCTGTATTGAAGAAGACTTGAAACCAGCAATTGAGACCATAAAGGAAAATCTTTGAGAAGTAGGGTCATTTTCTCATAGACTTCTATACAACCGGACTTCTTTTTGCAACCATTTAAGTTGCTCCCTGCTGGATATCAGAGAGAATGCAAGTTTAAGGCACCACATTGACCACACTTTTCAGACCTACAATGCAACATCGATTGCCAGCAGTTCGGTCAGAGATTCGGGTGTGTTATGCTAGTAGCAGCTAATGTAGCCTTGAGCCGCTAGCCTCAAGCGGGGCTGAGGAGCGAGCCACAGAGGTCTGGTAAGCCCAAAAAAGTCTCTCAAAAGAATTTATATTCTTATATGTTTGTATGTATACTTTCTCCCCATTGACAAAACACAATTCAAAAGAAACCTAAGGAGAAGGTGAACGCTGGTAAATCTATTATTGATATGTGTAAAGTCCCAGCGGCATGTTGTGTAACAGAGTATCCAGATTGTTCCCTCCTTTATTCATACCCATCAGAGGGATAGCAGGTTATTGGAGGGAATGGGGCGGATGAAGAAGACACAGAGCACAGATGTTGGCGCAGCTGCAGCGCAGAGGAGATGCTCGGGTTAACGGCTAGCGCTAGACGTGCACAGACTGTGTGAGAGGGATACTGCGGTGCTAGCTGTAGAGCTAGCTCATCCACTTGACTGATTTGGAGGTCGATGCAGAGGTCAAATCTGCCAGAGTGAAGGAAAAACAAGGGGAAAAGTAAAAGAATAGGAAGTACAGAAGCTAAGTACAGACTCAAGTGCATGACGAACATCCCTCAAAACAAATTAAATTAGAGGCATTTAGAGCTCCACTAAATATGATTTGGTGTATAATCCTTTATCATTAGCCTAAATCCCAAAGTGGGACTGCAACACACACTCGTACATGTGCCCTGTTTTCTTAGATACAGCTGTGGTGACTGCTATACCTCAGGAACGTGTCAGCAAAGCTCCTCTAGATATGTTGCCTCTCTTCCCTTTGTCGTACTTTGGCATCAGTGAGTGTTGTTATGAGAAGTCAGAGCAGCACATTACAGGATTACTGGCATTTAAAAAAAAAAATTTAAAGAAAACTCTCTCTCTGTTTTTATTTGGAGCTGCAAACATGCAAAGATCTCCATTATTAGACTGGAGTCAAATGTTTTCTATAAAACTTTTATTTTCTTGATAGGCCTACTCCATTCTCCCAGAAATCCCACTCGGTCTTGTGTCTACGTCTGGATCTGTACAGCTGATGGTCGCGGGCGATAGGTCCTGCAGTGTAACGCTTTAATAGACTCCAGCAGAAGCTTTGGCAGAAAGTCCTGCCAAGGCCGGGAATGAAACTGAGCCTGTCAACATTGGCAAAGGCACAAACAACCCACAGAAAAACTGCATCACCACACAAAATGTGGAGACAAATCCATTCATTCTGCCTTTCTACAACAGCAACCCCAAACACTGGCTCCACAATGACATTGTTTTATTTGATGACTCTCTCAGTCTGCTTCTCTGTTTGCCTGTGAAAACATCCTCATTATCTGACCACACAAGCAAGGTGACGGCGAATAATGGTGCTTTGTCAAAACTGATCCATGCCCAAGGTATGGACTGACAATGGAGGATCTCAGTGTCTCGTCTTTATAAAGCCACACAGCTGTTCCCCCTCCCCTCTGTATACAATCAAACCTTTGCCATTCAGTGCCACAAACAAATAAACGCTGCCTTTGTTTTAGCTTGACACCATTGTTTTGTCTTCATAAAGATTTCTCTTCTTTGGCACAGATGCTTTTTTGTTTCGTTTCCAACCAAGCTGCACAGTTTTCCTCTTTTTGTCTGAACAATGACAATCACTCATTTTTGATTGTTTCGTCGCGCAGTAACCCTGATCCACATGTATCCCCTTAAAATGGGACGCGATGTGACTGTACAGTACATACCAATGCTGAAACTAAAAACTACAAGAACAATTATTGTACTTCATAACAACTATCAAATAATCTCATTAAGGTATAAGATTTCACCCCGTGGGTCTAAAAGTCTCTGTGGAGCAGCTACAGACATTATGCCCAGTGGCATCACAAGTGTTATCCCTTGTAATTGGCTGTGAAACAACAGAATATAAACAGGAATTCAAAGATTGAGCGTTTCAAACAGATGTTGGTCTTTGCCGACACTGCACACACCCTGCTAATAAATGGGCAATCATATCTGAAAATGTAATCTGGTGCATCTTTTGATATAAAAGCGATGCAGAAGATACCAGACACTTCAAACGGACCTCAAAACCATGTTTGGGTTTCGGCACGAACACACACAGAGGGAGCAGGAGAAAGGGAGAGACACACCCGTGAAAAAAAGCCACACATGACAGATGCAAAGACAATCTAAAGATAGACGAAAGTAAAATGCTTCCATATGTGAATAACCAGGAAAATATTTTCTGTGTTGAAATGTTCTCAAAAGCTAAAGCAGAAATCCACTAAACTGCTGTGCAGCACCCCCTGTTGATGCAACATTTCCCCACACTGCCTTTTATTTCAGTTTTTTATCTCATCTTACACTCAGTTAATTGAATGAAAGACGTCTAAATTACTGTTTGAGTTAAGTTAAATAGTCCATAATAGCATCGTGTTCCCGCTGTAACGTTTTTTAGATTAGATCACATACAGCAAATACATCGGATGCAACAAAGAAAAAAGGATATAAACTAGATATCTATCTGTGTCGGGATTTTTTTTTTTTTAAATGCACATAGAAAACCAAACTGTGGATTGGGGCTTAAATGACCTCATCTGAGCAGCCGCTACTCCTCATCCCTCCCTGCCTGCATCTCCTGCTCCTCCTCCTCCTCCTCCTCCTCTTCTCTCCCTCTCTCTCCTCTTTTTGGAGCAGTGTCGTCCCCCGTCATCTTCAGGTCATAATGTAACATGACACCAGCGGTTGCAACAAGGCCGGCCGGCCAACCCGAGCGTTTAAGACCAATGAATATCATTTGCTCCCGGTAGGTTCCCTGGCGCTTTCAGACGCTACCACCGCCAGTCTGAATCAGCGTTCGCGCCTGTCATGTCTCTGACGTGACGGAACACACACACACACACACACACACACAACAGGCCAAAAACACCCACGCGCACACACACATATAGATACTGTACAGGCGCGCACACACAGGCGCTCCACCGCGGCCTGCAACATGCACACTTTCAAAAAGAGGCTCAGCTCAGATAACACACACACACACACACACACACACACACACACACACACACACACAGGATATCGTCAGCCTCTGGAGACCACTTTGTTGTTTCTGATGCTTCTGTCATCCTCAATACACTTCACGCTGCTCTTACAAATCCAGAGATTTCTCACATCTCACACTTCTTATGCCCTTTATAAAAAACCAATAGCTTTCAAGGGTTATCACCATGCAAACCACATTAGGACCCTTTACAGGTGAAAGCAGCCTTGGTGAGATCCCCTCCCTCATTAGGGGGATTAAAGATGGGGCTGCCCTTCTCCTGGGTTGGAAACAGCCACAATAACCCCCTCGCCTCTCACCTCAGCTCTGGTTTCCTGGCTTAGGCCGCTGTTTAAATTCCCTCCTGCCTCTGAAAATGTCCTCCCTGGGGATCCCCGGGGCTTTGATCAGCCGCCCCCAATGGATGCACCCGTCCACCTCCACACACACCCCCAGCCCCACCCCACGACTGGGTGGAATAAGAGGGCTGAAGGGGGTCAGGGGTAATGCTGCTGGAGATAAGGAGGCAAAGAATGAAAAGGGAGGGAGGTCTTGTAAAGATCAACTGGGGTTGGGTAAAGGGGTGGATAAGTGGGAGGCTAGGCTAATGAACCCCACTAATACCCCCTCCACACCTACACACACACACACACACACATTTAAGCAGACTAATTACCTGCCTGATCTGGTGCTATGGCAGCACCTGCAATGAGGGGTCAAAGCATGCAGTTGGGATGTGCTAACAACCTTGTTAAGAAATACCTCATGTTAATGAGAGCTAATCATGCTGCATATTTAGCTTCATGCTAATAGGGCAGCATGTGATCTTTAAAGATCACTAGTAATACATAGACCAGGCGATATCTTTTCATCTTGAAAGCAGCGCTGCGCCGGATGCCGGCTTCACAAGTCGGGTCATGGGTATCAATCTTACATGGCTGAATGTACAGTATATCACAGGCATTCGTGTGCAGCAATTCTAATCAGTATTTGACCTGCAAGAAGTACTGTATAAGGCTCATTTGCATTGGTAAATAAAAAAATGTGGCTACATTAGGACAAACCTGATTTTTATGAACCCACAGGAGAAACTCTCAGTTCTAATAATTCAATAGTTTGAGCGACTCACGTCTCATTTCCCTAGAAAGTCTGTGATTTAGTCCAGGCCTGTTTGGATTTCCTCATTCAAGACCCTGGTTTGAGTTCCTCACCTGTACTGCATATTTAACTGTGTACTTTCATTGAAATAATCCCTCTCTATACAGGAGATAATAAAGCAGCTCTTTTTTTTTTATATATATAAAGTAGATGTACTCTATGCATGCGGGAAATCTATTCCCAGACATCCAGGATATCAAAGCAGATCATAGATAGAGGAGCTCCCAAACTGCTATCTCATCAAATTAACGTTTATTAAGATAAAATGATGTTTCGATAAAAATGAGTGTATGACAAGAGCAGAGAAGAAAAGCGAAACTGCCCGAGGCCCGAAGCCGTGACCAAGTACAAAGTTTTCATAGGAAGTGATGAAGTAAATTGAAGAAAATTGGGCGGAAAAAAAGGAGACAAGGAGCCTGTGTCATTTAGTAATAAGAGTATTGCAGCGAAAATATTTCCCTTTCCATTTTTGAAAATGGCAGGTGAGCCAATTTGGACTGAATGATGTTGTGCATGGAAGTCTGGAATTTACACATAAATCTCTGCTCAGGCTCTTTCTGCTCCTCAGACTAACCTTATCATACATGTATTCACTATGACAGTACAGCCTCATGAATAATGATACAGCGCAGTAATCTATACTAACTACTGAAGTTATGCTGATGAGAGAGATTATCTTCACGCTGACTAGGAAAAGCTTCATCTGAAGAAATGCTCTACTTCTTCAACATGTTTTACACATGCTGGGCACAGTTTAAGGAAAAGTTAGAGGAAATAAGCGTATTTCATTTTTGGAAATGTTTTTATTCGCTTTCTTGTGGAGAGTTAGATGAGAAGTGCTGGCACATAGACACCTGTAAAACAACAAATTGTTCTTTTCACACATCGGTTTTACTACAGATTAAACAGACGAAATGTAAAATGTTAAATACTACAGGCGGATTTTAAAACCGTTGGATGGAGCCAGGCTAGCCGTTTCCCCCCGTTTCCAGTCTTTATGCTAAGCTAACCAGCTGCTTACTGTATAACTTCATATTTAACCATTTAGCTTCTCATCTAACTTTTCACCAAAAGAGGAATGTTATTCCCCAAAATGACAAAAAAATTTTTTAAAGCGACAATCTTAAAGATTTTTATTTAAATAAATGTCTGTTAATTTACTATCTATATTGCAATACTTTCATCCAACTGATGAAAGTATTGCAATACGCTGCAGCTTCACATTAAAAACATAAAAAGCATTTAACTAGCGAAACAAGAGTTGACTTTTTTTCTTTTTTTTTTGTTTTTTTTATGAAGTAGTCACAGGAAATGCAATGTGTTTGTCAGTGAGCTTGAAGGTATCGTTCATCAAAAAAGTACACAAAAAAAAAAACAAGACAACGGTCATTTTGGACAATTTTCTGACAGCGGATCAGTTTGAAATCTTGCAGAGTGTAGGAGTTATGGAAGAGTCGGGAGCATCCACAGATGAAGAGCTGCAGACAACAGGCTGCACACCTCCAACTTCTCCGCCCGGAAACCAACTCATTTAAATATCGCCGTTCTAACACTTATGCCGTGTGCAGCATAAAATCACATCACGGTTGCTCACAGAATGATGGGAAAACGGCAATTATCGCCTGACTGCTTTATTACCATTTATTACCATTAAAACGCATTTCCACCAGAAAATAAGGTGTCGCCAAATCATGCCGGACTGAAGCCTGAAGGAGTGCCACTTTAAGAGCAGTTAGGGACAGTTGGTACCTTTAAAAGATGCTGCTGGGCGGGGACACGTCTCTTCAAACATCATGAGAGCGCACCGGAGAAGGAGATGGTGACAGCTGAACTACAAACATTCACTTCTGTTTGGGTTAAACTTTCTTCGCACTGCATGCAAACAGTACACGGCTAAGTTGTAATTGGACAGAGTGAGATCATCAGCAAGGCACCACAACTATGAAGCACTTTTTGATACTGAGTGGACTCTTCGGTAAATGGGCACCTGCACTTAGTGTGGCTAAGTATTAACGTTCTGCATTTGATACTAAGTGCTCGTTAGGGTCCTTGAGGTCAATTCATTTTGAAATGCAAACCATCTGCATTCAAACACAGGAATGACACCCACATATCATAACATCGAGATGGATGAGTCAACTTAACGTACCTCATCCCTCCAGTTTTGAACGACGACGCCTCACTAAACAGCTCTAAACAAACTCTCTCAAAGCCCTGATGAATAAGTGAAGGGATAAAAGCTACATCGATACCATTCCAACGCATTAACGTGCCAAATAAATAAATAAGTGGTGATGTGCAGGAGGGGGAGCGGGGGGCGGGGGGAGACGTTGCACATTCTTTTGTACATTGAATCTATCTTATCGGAGCGTGTAAAAATAGCTTGACAGAGGCTAATTGTGCTCGTTGCTGAATAATGGATCACAGCGGAGAGGGCCTTCCTGGAACTGGGGCGGGCACGACTGTTCCCTGCTGAACCTTCGGGTTCCTCTCCCTGCTTTTGCCTTCGGGTAAAAAATCTGCCACAAACCCCCCCCCCCACCACCATCTCCCTTCCTCACCCACCCCAAACATCTTCTCTTCCTCCTCACTCCTTCCATCTTTCACTTCCCTCTGCTTTGTTAGTGGGTGTCCAAGAGTTTTGTAAGTTGGAAATGAGAACCAAAAACCTTTTTATTTCTTTTATTTAATTTTTTTTTCTTAAAAATGAGCAGTTATGAGAATAATGGTAAAAAGAAATGTTTTGGTGACTCTTCAGGTTGGTTAAATTTGCTTTACTAAAAGTGTTGATGAATATCGAACATATCAAACTTCATACTTTCTACCACAAATTGTGGAATTGTATTGGACGATGACTTTCATGAGGATCAGAGATCAAATACGGGGCTTAAAAAAAATTAATAATAATCCACGTGAAATGTAATACTGCAGGGGCAAAAATGCCATCAGTAATGAATAAATTTCTTCTGTTCACATATTTCGTTGGAGATAAAAAACTGTGCCCTGAAGGCCTCACTAGGTTGTTGGTTAGAGCTTCATCTTTTCTTGTCTGAGGAAAATGGACTGGTCTGAAAACAATGAAATATGTAGAATAAAACAGTGTCATCAGTATTACACACCAATGCAGTAATACAATGTACATCAGCCAATATGCTGAGTAATTAAATAAAAAAAAAAGGTAGAAACAGTGTTTATGTCCAACATCCAATGTATTCCTTTTAAAATGAAGGCCTTTTGTTTTATAAACACCATCAAAGTGACTCCTTGCTAATATTGGTGGCATTCAGGCCATATGGCAGGAAGTGATATTCTTATGTTTAAGAGAATGGAACAACAATTAAATTCAAAAGTTGTTTCCCTAAACCCTGACAGCGAAAGAAAGAAAAACTAATCCTCTTACTCTGCACAACACGCAAGTGAGAATAAGGCTTTGTTGGTAAATACCCGTATCAAGTTTGTTGCTTCACATCTAATATGGCATCAAAGTTGTCGTCCATGTGACTGGGGAAGTTGAAAGCGTGAGGTTGCATCTTTGCATAAACGTCTTAGCCGCTATCGTCTCATCAGAAGAATGTGTGCAGCTGATGGAAGACTGCTTGCACTTATTCCCCTCCACAACTAAAGGCTTGTTAAAAACTGCTTTTCGTCTATCTGTCGTTTGAAATGTGTGTGCAGCTAATGAATCCCGCTCTCTGGGAAGTTAAAATAGTCTTTGCTGTTGATGTCGAAGAAAGAAAATGTAGTTGTTTTCACATGATTGACACAGTGCTTTTCTGGGTCGAGCAGGTTCCCTGTCCTCATAGGTTTTAGGAAGCTATTCAAAACCCATCCAAACATTTTGCAATGGAGAGTTATCAAATCTGAAATGACTATTTTATTACTGAAAAGCTGACGTTTTTGCCGATAATGTGCCGTTCACACAAAACAATACCGAATTTTTTTGTTTCTTGGCACAACTGCCGAAGCTTCTGATAAATTGTAGATAACAGCTGTGATAATCGCTTAGACGGATAACTGTATCTTTCATTACTCAGATTTTACACTCTGTGCAGCAGTAATCATGATAAGACATCTCAGATAAGACATCTCTGTTGAGTAGTGTGTATCAGTGTCTCTTAATTGAAGAAATATATTAAAGAAGGTTGGGACGTAAAACCAAAAGAGGGCATCAAAATGAGCGCCCACCGCTTCTCCTGCGTGAACATGCAGACGTTCTCAGGTGCAGGGCCGCACCTTTGATCCCAAATCTTTCCCTCATAATTACAGACCCACACATCTCTCATCTCCCAGCTGTCAAAAACACGAGTTGTGTTCTTAAATCTGCCTATTTTTACTAATTTATTTAGTTATTTATTGAATTCATTTCAACTGAGTCCACTGGAGAAATAGTCAGCTTGGTCTGTCCATCAATTTATACTTCATTTTCTTTAAAATAGACATTTTATATTCTATATTTATGTACTATTTAATGTTAACGGACTGGGAAAAACTTGTTCATAACTGATGGAATAAACAACTGTATTATATTATAATGATGCAACATTGTCAGCTGAAGATGTCTCTTAGCCCAGTGTGCATATCAGTTAAATACAATGTATTATTGTAGTCTTTTTTTAATTATTATTATTAAATAAAAGTGTAGATAATAAAAGTAAACGTATCAGAAAAATCTGCCCAAGCTTTCAGCCTTGAGACTCAGTTGTATTTTCCACTTTGTTGAGCTCTTACGCTCTGTTCATTACACAGGCAGCTCCAGTCCAGGGCTGGTCAGTTGTCCATTTATTTGTCCATAAGGCCTGATGGGAGAGGAGAACACTCTTATCAATATTTCATATAATCATATGATGTTGTGTTTGGTCAATCTGCCTTTTATGGTCTCATGCTATCTTAAGCTGAAGCCGTCAGTACTTAGGGCCACAGAGGAAATCAATGGGCAGGATAACATCAGTGGCCTGCTGGTTACTGTAAGTTCAGCATGACTATGTTAACGTTTCCTGTAATGTTGACATCACAATGTTGTTATGACCCACTGAGGGGGAATTGTAGATACAGCAATATGTTTCTAATGGTACCCACGAGACTATAGAGCCTCTTAATGTTTGCAAAAGAAAACTTCTGCCCGTCTTACATTTTATTTTTACATTACGTAATTTGCAGCATTATTTTCCAGTATTAAGGTCTCTACAACATTGCAAAAAAAGGAATTTGTATTTGTATTTCTCCTTTATGTGAGTAACTTATGTTTGCATATTGTAGTGTAGGTTACTTCACAACATCTTAAAAGGAAGGTTAAAAAGTCTCTGCCATATAACTTACATGAGCCGTTTGGATTGCCGTCAATGCATCCTAATGTTACCTGACATTTCCGAACTGTTTTAATATTCCAATATTATGATCAACGGCTCGCAATGGAGGCTGCATGAATAATTTCAGCGCATTTGGTGGAGGCCTGATTATTTGAAACAAGTCCTGTTCTGGGCTTGCGGGGAGCCGGTGGATCCAAAAACACCATTAGCCAGGTGGTATCCCATGAATTAAAAATAGCCGAACATGGTTTTCCAGTCAGGCTGCTTCACTGCCCCCCCCAAACCCACCCGCCCCAACTTATCCCCCCCCCCCCCCCCACCCTACTCAGCACACACAGCGTTTCGTGACAGAAGGCCGCTCTCCCTCCAACCTGAAGAAGAAATCTGCCGGAATGAAAAGAAAGAGAGAGAGACAGAGAGAGAGAGAGAGAGAGAGAGACAGAGAGAGA
>CALSCE010009347.1:3735690-3756678 GCA_943593645.1 Bovichtus variegatus | reverse complement strand
AGAGAGAGAGAGAGAATAAAATCTGCCAACTGATCTGGACACAGATACATGACCCACATACCCTCTCTCTCGCCCGGCCCATCCACCGCCATGGTACGACTGTCATCTTAGGATGTTTTCACAATGTTTTACCATCCATTTTTTTTTTTGGAGTGTACTTCAGGGACGTGTGAATTAGATGCCAAATGGGGAGAAAATGTGGCAGAGACACCTCAGAGGAGCTGCGTTAGCGAGCTGTCAAGAAAAGCCTCAGACAGCACCCATACCCGCCGCCGCCAGAGCCGTTCCATAAAAGGTTGAATTAACATCGAGGTTAGCCTCAGCTCAATTCACATCAACTGGTTCCAGCCGCCAAGGACTCGAGGACTTATTCTAATAAAACATCTCCATTTAAACTCAGTGGCTGGATTCATCTCTGATTTATGTTACCAAGGTGGCCTTACATCCAAATGAGCAGCGTGTCAAGAAAGCAAGAAAGAAGAGAGGAAGTAATTACAAGGAAGAGAGCTATAAAGCTACAGTAAGTTTAGGGAAGGGTAGGAGAAAGAAAAGAAGTAAAAAACAAAGAGGGAAAAGTATAAAAGTTGAAGAATGAAAAGGATGAAAGCAACTTAATAGATAAACAGATGTGGGGGAAATGAAAGAAATGAAGGAAAATTTTTTTAAAAATGAAGTAAGAAGTGTACAGAAAGACTGCATGAATACAGGAAGGAAAGGTGACAAAAGGAGAAGATGGAATTACGAAAGGAAGGAAAGAGAAGAAGGAAATAAAGGAACTTTAAGAAAGGTAAGATGTAAAAAAAAATTTTTTAAAAAAAGATAAAAAAAACAGTGCAACAGACCAAACGCTGCTCAGAAGCTGTAGCACTGAAATAGAAAGAAAAGAGATGGAGCACTGATGCGCCACCATAATGCAGGAGCCTCCCAACAACACCCTGCATGCTCTTCACTGCCTGCTGTATATTTAATAGCCACTCCATCATTCTGCCTCCTTTCCTCTCCCTCCGTCTCTCCATCCTCCGTCATTCCCCCGCTCATCCACGGCTTGCCCGAGCAGATGGGGATTGTAAGGCTCGGTGGCACATTCCAGCACCACAATCTGTCCCCGCGTGCTGCGCTCCAATCCAGGGTAAAAGGCCGGAGTATTTCCCACATTGCGCGCCACGTATGCGGCGCTTTAGCTTGTGCCCATGTTAGGGAAATAAAAATCAGCGGAACGGCTTGGAGTGGCAGCATGTCAACAGAGGCAGACAGAGGGAGATACGGGAATAATTGTTGGGGAATTAATCAGTTGGGAATGCTTTTCCCTTATGCCGTCCTGCGTGGGCGAGAGTAACTGCAATGCAGGCCAAATGGAGAATTAAATTTACACCATTACAAACATGTTTATCTTTATCCCTATGCTCTGCGGTGTGGGGGTAAAGTCTGTGTGATGCCAGTTCAAAGCATTGTCACATTTAACAGCGTCACAAACTTATCT
This sequence comes from Bovichtus variegatus, assembly GCA_943593645.1. Classification (NCBI taxonomy): domain Eukaryota; kingdom Metazoa; phylum Chordata; class Actinopteri; order Perciformes; family Bovichtidae; genus Bovichtus; species Bovichtus variegatus. The sequence continues at coordinate 3,755,198 of CALSCE010009347.1, read as the reverse complement.
CCCTCTGGGGGTTTTGTGTTTTTTTTTTTCTCTTTGCCATTGTCCATCAACGGCGTGAATAAACAAGGCAATATTCTGGCCAATGAAAAGTGAAGGGGGGTATGTGAGGTCGCTTTATTTATTTATTTTTTAAATCGCCTTCTTAAAAAAGTGAATAGCAGATTGACAAAGGTCACCACAAGTCAAACAACTGACAATATGACTGTATAATACTTTCACAGTGTTTCATTCTTGAGAATTGAAGTTTCGACTTTCTCAAAACTCCCCCCCCCTCCGTGATGAACTTGTTTTGTTAAAAGCGCTTCATAAATAAATTCGTCTTGACTCGACTTGCCCTGTGGGTAGCATCAACACATCATTTCCATATTCACCTAATTGTGTCAGTCACTCATCCTCAACAAAACAGCCTTTTCCAGGTCATAGACATGCTTCTTTTGCAATTTTCAAAGTTCAACACAAACCAGAAGGAGGAGGGAGACGAGAAGAAGAAAAACAGCCTGTGAGGTGGCGACTCTTGACACTGACGACTGCAAAAAAAAATCGGTGGTGTGAGGAGAAAAAAAATTAGCGATACTAGACATTAAATGTTTAATTTACCCTACACAACCAAGGTGAAATAGGCGAGCTGCAGCGTGACGTGTAAAATGTGTTTGGATCTGGCCTGCAAACACTGCTGAGGAGCCCATGAAAGATGCATGGGGCCACTGGAGAGGTATAAAGAATTTAGAGATATAAAGGATATATGACAAATAAATCAGGATGCAAATCTCACCGGGTGCCACTGGGAGTTCTCCAATGAAAACGGCCTAAATAATAGAAGAGGAAGAGGAAACATTTCATCAATGAGAAGAGCAGTGGAAAACGCTCTTCCCTCCATTTTTTATTTTATTTTTGAAACCCTTTCTTAGGGAGCTCTTCTAGTCTTTTAAAAGTGACAAAGCAGAAGGGAGCTCCACTGAATGAGGCAAGTGTGTAAGTACATAAAACTGTCTTTGAAAAGCAAATTCTTAAACAAATTCTCGCAACAAAGCTTTCAGAATCCTGGGGGTGTGTGTGTGTGTGTGTGTGTTGGGGGGGGTATCAGAAACCACAAAACATATTCAGCAATTGTGCCAAAAGTAAAAAAGGGAAAGATTGAAAAAAAAAAAAAAGTCACAGCGGGGTGAGACAAAGAAAACAAAAAGTAAACCAGGAGCCAGTTGCACATTTTCCCAGATGCCATCAAATGCCACTGCTACTCAGAATGTGAAAGACGTCTCCATTTCCAAACGCATCGTTCTTCCTCACCTCCACTAGCGCTTTAGCAGATGGGATTTTTGCTCGCTTTTCCTAAACAAAATGCTGCTCTCTCGCTTCTGTTCAGTTTTTTATTTATTCTATAAACACACAAAGATGAGATGATAACTCTCTGTAACTTTCTTCTCCCGTCACCTCTCTTTTTTTTCTCCCTCTCCCTCCTTCGTGGCTACTTTCAACTCTCGATTTTAAGTTTGTTACTCCATTGGCACGACTCCGTGTGTTATTAGCGAAGCAGAAACGCTAAATATGAAACCTCCAAACAAACAAGTTACATATTTAAACTGTGTTTGTTCTCACCAGGAAAAGAGCAAGGGCGGTGAATGAGGAGGAAAGAAAACTTTGCATAATGACTCTGTCTTGCCAGTTCAGCCAGACGCTCCACATCGAGGGGGGAAAACAATTCTAACGGGAACTCATCACCATGGTGAACCTGGGTTGCCAGGCACGACTGTCTTGGCAACAGCGTCACCAGGGATACTGGCTCCCCGTAGATGGGGTTCATTGATTAGACTTGGAGCTCACCCCAGAGTCCTTGGAATCATTAAACACTGTAGGGTTTTTTTTTTTTTGGAGAGCGAGAATGAGAGCCCAGGGAATTGTGGGAAGGACTCCGAGGTCATATTCATTAAGAGGTTGGAGGCCCTGTTCTGAGTCCAAACTGTATTTCACTCCCTTTTCATCCACCTTCGTGACATCATTGGCGAGATACTTTTTGGATAACCTTCGTTACAGAGATCCCGGTTGAAGATGATCTTCTTTCCTTACGCTTCTGATGTTTTGTAAACTTTACCGCCGCTTCAAAAGGGAGAAAACCGACGGAGCAGTTGAAGCTCGCGGCTGAGTTTCTGGCCACTGAAGTTCTTTTATCAATTTCTCTCTGAATTACAGCAGACGTCCAATCTTTAGAGCTTGGTTTCAGCAAGTTTTCTTTTTTCTTCTATAGTAAATAGATATGACTAAGAAATAATCCAAATAATCCAATAATAGTTTAACACTGAAAAAGCCTCAGCTAATCTGCTTCATTGTGATCATGTGGGGACCAAACAATCATCACAATGTGATTCAAAGATGTTGCTGAATCCTGATAGAGGTGACTTAAAAACGTGTGAAATGAGCCCAGAGAAAAACAGAAATCTCTCATTCGAAACAACAAAAACTAACTTATATTGTGTGTTCATGTAGGATACCATCGCTTATAGCAACAAAAAAATAAATAAAACGTTGAGGTTTCCTTGGCCTTTAACACCACGGCACGTCAAAAAGCGTTTTTGTGTCTGGACCTTCGGACCCTTTTGTTTGGTGCATTTATATCGTATTTATATTTACTCATAAGTTCTGGAATCACTTTTCGGCTATCCAAAATACTGAAACTACATCTGGGTTTGGTGCCATTCCTTCAGATTTGCACGTCAAACCGAGAGAACCAGAGCTGCCAGTTTTCACAATCAAATATCAAGTGGGAAGAAATCCATCATGGAGGAGACACGAAAACATTTCTGCACCTCGAAGGGATTTAATTTACCAGGAAAAACCATGCTTTACTCAAAGACACTGAATAAGTTTCATAATTAGTAAAAGGTCAACGAAAAGTCAAGTAGAAGAGAAACAGACTTATTAGCGAGAGGAAAGTGGAGAAGGCTGCTCTAAATAAGAAAAGCTTACTGGAGATTTAACACGTTTCGTTGGTTTTGCTGTGCCTGAGCGGTCACAACAGAAGTTGTCTTGACACAGAGTCCTGAATGAGCTGTCATCCTGAGTTATACACAGGTATGCTTATGAGTTGACATGGCACTGTTGTGACAAATGCGTGAGCTCAGTGTCACATCTCATAGTATAGAGTGACTGACATAGCAAAGAAAATATACTCACCGCTTGACACAGCCTGTCTACACTCTTTACATTTTAAATGCAGTGGACCTGCTAGCTCTAATGTCTCCTTGGAGGTGGAGCAGTTTCTTGTGTCTTGATGCCAGTAAAGAATCTGGACTTTTGCTTAATATTAAAGAGAAACGCATCAAGATTAGTGTTACTTCTGGAGGAGCTTTGTCAGGTCTAAACAAAGCAACCCTGGTGATGTAATCAAGGTTATCTTGGCAAAGAGATAACTAAATGAATTATTCACAAAAAGCTTGCATTGCAAACCGAGGGCGTGGAAGTGTAAAGACATGGACGTTTACCAGGCGTACCGTATGCTATCAAGGCTGCATCATGGCCAATAAATCTAGTGTTTCTGGAGCTCAACCCATACTGTGGACTAAAATTATGGATATCTCGGCTTTATTTTTGAAAATTATTTTTTGTATCTGTCACTTTTGAGTCCCCCATCTTTATGGAAGTGCAATACTAAATGACTGGAGGATGAAGATGGAGATAACATGGGTCGGTTTGCATATTTCTTGAGTTTCGAGAGAGAAAGGAGGATGGGAAAAGCACCGAACGTCTTCACGTCTTAAGGTAAGAGGAAAACTCACTTAACAGGGAAACAATTATGCCCCTCTTGAGAAATTGCACGTTTAGTATAAAGTTGCATGAAAGGCTTCGCATGTTAGACACACAGAAAAAAATGTTTGAACTGCGTTACCTTGTAGAGTGTGTCGATTGCAAGTCTTGCCAACTTGTGTGTGTGTGTGTGTGTGTGTGCGTTTGTGTGCTTATTCGACTCTGCCTGTGTGAAAGAGGGGCATGGGTGGCAGGGTTACCTTGAAAAGGAGATGAGAGGAACTTCCTCTTCTTGGAGCAGGCACAAAGCAGCAGGCAGTGGTGTGTGGGAGGGGCAGGATAGCGGGTAGACGGGGTGAGGGCCAGTGCCAGGGGCGAGGGTCTTTGTGTGTTTTGTTAGCGGTGGCGGCACCCCTCAGGTCCGGTGGACACACGCCTGGTTCATTCGACGACAGCTTTGTCTGCACTTGGAGGGCAGCCATGAGCCAGGCGCGCAGGTTGTCGTGACAACTCTGCAGCGAGACAAACAGACACATTGACACATGAAAAATTGGTAAAGACAATGATGTTGTGTTTCAAAAAAGGCACTAGCGTGTCTTACAAAACAAAAAAAGAAAATGCTAAATGTTTCGGGGTGGATCGTGTGCTGCTGTATTTCAGAGGCAAGAGATGTTGATACAAGAAAAAAAGTAAAAGTTCAAACTAGGATAGTATGTAGCTTGCCAAATATGGCTTTTCCTAATTAAAGAGCGCCTCCAGAAATACAGCAGAAAGCCCCATGTGAGTGTTGATGTAGGTCTTTTTGTGAGTTTAAACAGTAGATTTGTGTGCGTTTGTCTACCTACGTCTGTGGAGTATGAACGCCATTCACCTGCAGCAGCCGTACAAAGGAATGTGTTTGGCTGCGCTCCTCTCCAACCCTTGTGCATCTTTCAACCCTAAACTATGCCAGGATCTCGGAGAAACAGAGCATCCGTTGACAGCAGGCGCTCCTCCAAAGACATGCTTCTCATGCCCTGTGGAGGCCCCCTGTACAGAAGACTCACCCCCTCCAACCCTCGCTCTCCCTTGCAATCAAAGACAGCTTCATTATCTGCTGACTAATTTTGTGCCTGCCCCCAAGACGACTCCCAGGTAATGGCGGAGCAGGTTGAACCTCCTCCTCTGCACCTCTCCCTAGAACAGCCGCTCTGAGACTTTTGAGGCCATAAGGCTGCATCTCAACCTAAACAAAGGGCTCTCTCAGGGGCCCGGGCCTGTGTTGCACCCCCCACCTGCATGGGTAGGAGACGGAGGAATCTGAGAGGAGGAGTGAGGGGGAGTCGAATCTTGAATCTCCGCAGCAGGAGAGGAGCCAGCACTGGGACAGGCGGTGATACAACATTTGAATACCCCGACCGGGGACACACCGTCGTGCCTCTCCAATTAAATTATCCAGTCCACAATGGCGAGGCCTCGAGAATTGACACCTCCATTGAGAGTGTGTCAGCAGCTTTGTGGGGACCGACAATTTCCATCTCTGCAGAAATAGATTTGCTCCCAAGGGGAGCAACAATAGCAGGGCAATCCTTCTAATGCTCGTTTTTGGGAAGAAAATAGGGATGAGAGCTGGGGATTTGGAGGGTTTACTTACAGGGACTGAGGGAATTCTCGTTTGGAAGTGATAATATATCTGAAGTGTCTTTGACAAAATGTAATGTGGTGATGAATGTGTTGTTTTCCAGGTGTAAGCCAAAACCCCCCTTTGACAGTTAAACATGTTTCAATAACTTTAATCAAATGCACTTTTTTTTCCAAGCACAAAGGCTGAATGATTTGAGCATTTTAGTACGTTTTCCAAGGGCAGTACCGGTGACTTTAGTGAATTTATTTGAGTTTATTTAAGCTACAGGACTTTACTTAGCAGAGTCAAACTGTATCTCTCCAATTGTCAATGTTTCTATGCACAAAAACCCAGAAGCTAATGTTCACTCATCACTTGGACATGGACCTTAAATCTAAAGACCAGTTAACGCACTTTATTCTTCATGGAGACGGCATGTTTTTGGAACATCCACCTTTAGTTCAACGTAAGGGGGAGATAAGAAACATTGTGAAAAAGAAGCGAGTGACATGCAACACTTGCTGTATTTACATTGGACACACCTGAGCCCACTGAGCAGCCAGGACACCCACATTCTGTGTATTAAAAGGCCGTTGACATGAGGTGTCTACAAAATCCAAAACCTGTCTGACACATAACAGCTCAGTGGGCACTGGCTGCCAAATCCCTCAGGCAGAGTTTGGAAAACACAAAACCTGACACCTTTAAAGTGAGCGTCACAGACCGACACATCTGCATACTGTACTGAGTGGTCATCTTTTCAACACGGAGCAGTGCCTGCGCAAGGGAGCGTCCCACTTCGACCGACAGAGTCCGCTGTTTGCATGCAAGCTTATCCAAGGAGTTTTAAAAGTCTACATTTAAACAAATATTAACCACAGAAGTGACAGATGGGAAAACACTGTTGTATTCATTTTCTTCTTTCTTTTTTTTAAGCCATTTTGGAAGACACTGACAAACCAAGACGTCCTGCTGCTGGGGAATATCAGGAAACAGATATCTACAAAAGGACCAAATAGACCCAAACCAAAAGGGCATTGTGACCGTGTTAGCCATGTTTGCACACGATTAGCGTGCCGATTAAATTGACAGTGTTCATCAAAGAAGTGCTCAGACATTGGAGTGCCGTGCGGAAAAATGTTCGAAGCATTTCCTTAGCAAACGAGTCTGAACGACGAATCAGACGTATACAACAGATCTATAGCAGCCTGTACGTCGTTGTTAGGAAAGTAACTTTAAGTAAGTTTAGAAACAATCAGCCGTTACATAGTTTGTCCACCAGAGAGCACTGACAAGTTTATTTTTTCCAAATCGTGAAAAATGTCCCGCTCAGCACAGTGTGCATCATTGTCACAACTCTTTTTACAGCAAAAGTTCTCAAAAAATGTTTGTTTATGTAAAAAAAAAATATATATATATATTGGAAGATTTTTTTTTTTTTTATTCTCAAATAAAGATATCAGTATCAGCCTAAAAAAAAAAAAAAAACAAAAAAAAAAAGCAGCACGGGTCAGGCTATGATAGAGACTAAACTACGGCACAATCCGATTGATTGAATTACATCTTTGAACAATCCCATTCCACGGCTGAAACAAACTGCTGTTTACGTCTGAGCCGCCCCCTCTGTCTCCTCTCTTCTCTTTTATCAACCTTCAGAGAACCCTCGGAGAGTCTTGCACCTCCGCCCACATAAAGACACAGTTGTTCTGTTCGACTCCGTCAATACAAAGTGAATATGATGGTCAAAGGTACAGGGATAAAGCGTCTGTCTTCCTTCTCAGCACTAAGTGGATGCTGCTGAAAAGGCGGGCCTTTATGTCTGACCCCAAGAGGTCAGACTCATAGAGATTGTGTGTGTGCATGTGTGTGTGTGTAGGGAGTGTCTCCATCACTCCACCCCGCCCAGCTGTTTTTCTACAGCCCCAGGTTCCTGTCGACCTGGGGACCGGGCTGTTTACCCCGACAGATACATTTAAGGTAAATCCCATACTTTAGTTATTAACTGCCTGTTGATGTGATTGAAACCATCATGACTAATTCCATAAATGCAGCGAGATATTAGCAGAAGAACAGAGAAGAACAAGAATGGTCTCGGGTCCCAAGATAATTTTTTTTTTACAGACCGGATTCCTCCACAGACATGGACTAAAACTTTTTTTGGATTTTTTTTGCATGAATAGCAATTTTTTTTTTAACTACCTGCAGAGTGGAAATAATTTGTTGAATTAAAGAAAAAATGATCAGTTATGTTAGTTGTATGGTAATCAAATGGCCTGCTGAAGAGACAAACTCAGAAACTATCAGAATTAGATTTGATCACATTATTCTTGTTACGGGTCACGTTTCATAAATAGATCCATTTAGAGCAATAAAGTACAAGAAGCGCTTCCTGATGTACTGCGTTAAGAGGAAACTCTGAAAGCCCAGAGGATTTCCTTTGTCCAATCAGAAACACCACAGGGTCCAAGTCAAGAGATGAAAGAGCCAGAGGAAAGAAACGAAGAAAATAATTCTCCCCTTTGTCTCAGTTTCTGGGTCAAGGCCTAATTGATTTCCTGATTAGTCGTCCATCAACCTAAATCACAACCTGCTCTCACACCTGCGACGGGAGTGTGACTTCATAGTTGAGGAATTCATTAATGTTGAGCGGATTATTTACCTGCTTAACACGTCTATTGCAGTAATTCTTAGGCGTAAAATTTAATGAAATATGCAGCACAATGAAGGGAAAGAAATGTAAAATTGAAAAATTTAAATTATGGAAATTACATTTTCTCTTAAAGTTAATTTTAAGGTTGTTTCCCCGTGAGGAATTTGACATGTATGATTATTCATCTCTTGACAACAGCTCAATTAACACAATCATTTTGTTTTTCGTTTGTTATCATCAGGGGAAATATGCCACATATAACACAGGAACTTACAGTGTAATACAAGCAGTAGTGAAAATATACATAGGCTGTTAGTGACATTCATGCATTTAATTTGTGGAATGAGGCTCGATTCTCATGTGATACATAGGCTTCAGCACTGCAATTATCTCCTCAAGAGCACAATGTAGGCATAATTTCCCCAGACTACATAATTATCTTTGAGTAGGATGACAAACTCATCACAGAAGTTTCAGAAACAAGCGGTTTCACTTCAACCAAGTAGGCTCCGTTTCTCAATGAAGAAGAATCTATTTTTAACCCTTTTGTGACCAGGTAGGTCATTTACAAATGCAGCCTGGGGGAGAGCAGCAGCTGCAGGGGGAGAAAGAGTTGCATCCGTCCATACTTCAAAGTGTGCAGAGAGTACAGCGGTGTGTACAGCTCTCTGGGCCAGCTGGGGGTTAAAGCCCTGCGTCCCCGATTCACTTCCACCAACTTAAGAACCAAGCTGGTCACCTTCGAGGCGCAAACACATTTCTCTACAGCTGCTCTTCAAACCTTTTGTCTCCAGGGGATCAAATACACCTAAAGTTTGCCTGGTGGGGGGAAAAAAAATAATTCATTCTCTCTGCAGAGTACACACTACACGTGGTGGTTTTCAGCCTCCAATTCTATGACACTCTGAATGTTTTTTGTCCCGATTCACAGCCACGTTTGGTTAATCGAGTCGGGGTCGCGGTGACACGCGAGATCTTTTTTGTTGGCATAACGTGGGCGTTTTTCTTTAATTTGCATGTAGCAGCAAGAGCCGGACTCTGGGCTCATACGATGCTCTTTATTGCGTCTGACGACAAAATAATCTCTAGTCAAGCTTGTCCCCGTCGGTAACATGAGTCTTATTCTTACACTTCGGAGCCGCAGAAGATGTAAAAATCACACAACTGCGTCTTCTACAAGTGAAAACATCCGTCTCTCCGTTCAACACGCCAAAGCACACAGACATAAATTAAGAATTCTGATTATTCTGATGAATCAGACGATTGATCTGATTCTTACATATTGTTCACAGAGTAACAGTAAATCTGAGACTAAGATTAATGTCACGTCTCTTTAAAATAAATAAATAAATAAAAAGGTTTCTTGATCCCTTGTACAATATTTATACGTGAAGTTACTCGTGAGTAATCACACGTTAGGCAGAACACTGCGTGCTATTATGTCAGCGACAAAGGTGTCTGGCTTTGTGTTTTCCTACGTCTGCAGCCTACAAGGCTGTGTGACGACCATCTATACGGCCTCGGCGTGTAAAGAAATATTGTCTTAAGTTTGGTCTCAGCTTAGGTCAATGCTTTTCCTTCAATTTGGCTATCATTAAGGGAGTCTTTTGGTGTGCTCATGGTAACCTGATACCATTGACTGATGCTGATCACTCCCCACAGGGCCCCACTCTCTCTCCCTCAGCAGGCCAAGGCGAACACAGCTGCAATTATAATACTTAAAATAATTCCACAAAAGTGGAGCCATCATTGAATAATTCAGCCTTCTAGTCTTGTCAGGACTGTGCTAGACTTATGACATCATTCAAGCTGAATATCCTTTAGCAGATGTGTGAGCCAGAAAATACTCAAGCGGGAATCACAACCCCAGAACATGTGAATGTTTTTAAAACTAAAAGTTCCTAAAAACCGTGCGGGAGCTTCAAAAAGGTGTCTCACGAACCAAGTGAAGTCGGTGCTTGCAGCCCTGATCAGGCCCTGCAACAAAGCCCCGCAGAGTGGTCTGATTTGCACGGCTATGTAAACAAATTGTGTTTAATTTTACATGAGTATTTGCTTGGCGCCCGACACCCTAAGAGCACGGCCATATCATTAATAAGCCAGACTTGCTCATCAGACTGTAAATGGCTCGCTTCATGTATAAAATATCAGAGGAATAGAGTGGCCCTGCATTTCTAAAGAGGCCTGAATGGGCCGCTACATTCTTAGCTGGAATTTATGGAGCACGTCAACACCTGGACCCGGCGATGTTTACAGCGCCACTCCCACAGCGCCTAATGGATGATGAACGGCCAGTATGGAGTCGTTCTTTTGTCGATCCCTGGACAGTTCTGAGTATAAAACTGTCTTTTGGGAGCCTATGTGCTTCTCTGTGCACACGCCTGTTCACAGAGTTTATCAACCAGATCATCTGCAGCCAAAAAGGAGCCAGTACCAGGCTTACGTTAAAGCTAATAATGTTCTAAATTGGGGGAACACGGGACACTAGTCTCGAATAGTTCTATCATCATTATTTCAGTAGCGACGATCAAACCCATAGAAGTGTAAAGTGTGTTGCCACTGAGCACTGTTATCCATTGATGAAGTCGGAGTCCAGTCATTTTGTACAATAAAGTAAAAAATAATCTTTAAATGTCATGTCCTGATCAGGCAGTAATGTGCAGCGTTTCATTTCAGTCATAATGGCAGGTAATTGTACAGCACTGATTCCTAGAAATTATGTTTTTATTGAACTCATTTGCAACAGAAAATGAGAGACATGATGCCACCCAGATTACGGTTTTATAAACATAATTAGGAAATGTTCGTGGAAAAAACGCCTTTCAATTGTTTTCTCTCAGATTAAACTACCAGCGTGTAGCAACTACAGCATTATTATTGTTTTTGTTAATGGTTACTGTATATTTCAGCACTCGCAGCACTTGGTTGAAGCTAGAAAAAGTCCCTGGTTTTGATTTAATACTGAAAAACTGAATTTTTGAACAGGAAACACAAACTTTCCTCAACTTTTCAAAGCTTTTGTTTCCTTAAATCTACCCACATGCAAGACTAACAATGCAGACCCCGGTCTCTGCTCTTTGTATACCACCACCCACCCTGCTCTCCTATAAATGAGGTGCGTTTCATAAAGGTAGCACTTTGCCACACAACTTAATCAGCAACTTGTATTTGGGCAATACAAATGAGGAGAGCGAGTTGAAAGTTGAGGTTTAACTTTGAAATATGTCATTCCAGACAACAACGTGTGTTGATCGGATCACTAACAGAATTCAGTTTTCAGTTGTCTGTTAGGTTAATATGCTGCATACAAAAGGTTTGTCCCTATTGTACATTATTCTTTAGGGACTTTACTGTCCTTAAATTGAAACGTTTGCGGAGGATTGCCAGTTTAAACTATGGAAAGGGACCCAAAATGGATGGTGGGCATGAAAAAATGTTTTTGTTTTTTTTTTTTTTTTTAAACTAGCGTTCAATAAGTCATGAGTTCCACACTGATGCCGCATCGACTCAGTTGAGCTGAAAAAGTTTCAGAGGGTCCGTCTTCGTCAGCGAGTTGTGCAGCATATATAGTACGTCCAAACTTTTTTAGCAGTCGATATTAACTATTAAGCATGACGAGTATCAAGCCCACACGTTGCAGGGGATAATGCAGCAAGTCATAGAGTACATGTCTGTTTCCTCTATTCCCTGGATCTTTTGCAGAGTGGATCGCACAAGATTGTCCCCCTCAGCACCCCATTTGTCTGCACTGCGGTGTGTAATTGTAAATAAAGAAGAAGCCACTCATGGATGCTCCCTCTGCATAGATGATGTCCTAATTGAGAGATGCAGTGAAATGGTTATAGGGTGTTTTCATTTCATGGTTCACTCCACACTCACCATGCGCTTGCACAGACTCACTCACACTCGCACACACATCAAGCCTGTGGTTTGCATCATGAATAAATTGAATATCCTCTTACTAAGCTACTAAATACATCTGCAGTGTCACGCTACAGTGGCTTGGGTGATTCATGTTCTATACAGATCGCTGCGTCCCACCAACACAACATACAGTAAGAACATCAACATGTAGGTCATGTTGCCACAGAGGCTTTATCGATCGAAGGCCGTGTTCGTTTTTAAGTAAATTCAGTGCGTGTGCAGCGAGGACACGCGCAGTCAAGAGTCCAAGGTGATAAAATCTCAAATTAAGTCACACTTATATGATAATGAACGCGAGTGCGACTTGCTGCTTGCATAAAAATGAACTTTGGATGTGGAGACTTGAGCCATTCTCTTACTTAAATTATAGAAACATTCATCTGCTAAAGAACTGAATTCGTTTTTTAAACACACATTTTTTAATTTTAGTCCATATGAGAGGAGTCTGAAGTCAGCAGTCAATACTTTTTTTTTTTTTTTTTTTTTTGGATACTGACAACACAGCCTGCATTAAGCTCTTGAAGTAAACGCTCCCATCTGCCAATCTGAGCGGGTTCAAACAAAACCCAATACTTGAGCCAGAAAATGAGTAAGAGCCACTGAAGGAAGGATTTTAACCTGAACCACAGATAAGGTACATCAAATGTTTCTCCTAACGCAGGAACAAATGTGAATGCAAATACGCAGCCTTCAACATACACTACAGTAGAGAATTGGCCTATTTTCTAATGTCAAAGTCCTTCACACACAAAGCCGAGCACAGGAAGTGTGTGTTCAAAGCCGCCCGACATCTCCGGGTCTGCAAACTCGATGCCGACCAGCCAAGTGAAAAAGACACAAACACACCATTTTGAAGTTTCTGAATTTTCATGTAGCCCACCCTAAAATCGGGGGGTTAATCGCGTGAATATTTCAACAGACATCCATTAATTTGGTTGTTATAATGCCTTATGTATAACTTGCCTCACATAACCTCTCCTCCTGTTCCTACCATACTTTACTGCATTTCCTTGAGTATTCCGACACCACTGGAGGAGAAATGCACTTAAACAGGAAGAATGGGAGTTCATTGGCTATGCAGCTTGGTCTGTACATCATTGGCTAGGACCTACAAGAGAGTGCTCATTGTTCTCTGTATTAGTGCAATGTTCTTTGTGGGTTCTCCGAGGACAACATTCTTTATGCATCATGGCCACAACAGAAAAAGATCAACTACTTAAACATCAGCAAACGAACTGCGTGGAGCAAAGAAACTTCCCAAACCAAGTTTTTACGAGAACTTAGTACCGTGTGTGTGCAAGGTTGATTCTATGTGTGTGTGTGTGTGTGTGTGTGTGTGTGTATTACAGTAGTCACTGCAGCACACAGCCAGAGGGTTCAGTGTTTGATCCCTGGCTGTAAAATGGATTATCTGGTGGCAGGAGGGTGAAAGGATAGCAGTGTGTTAGCTTTGAAAAATGAGACACAAGTGAATGCGGATGTGTGTGTGTGTGTGTGTGTGTGTGGGTGTGGGTGTGTGTGTGTGCACGTGCATGTGATCTCAGCAGCAGACAGCCCAGGGGACTGGGCGGCCCCAGAGGAAACGTGTCTTAAAAAGCTCTATGGCTCCAGCTAATGCTCACTTTGTCACCCAAACAGGGCGGGAAAGATAATCAATAGCCTTTGATAGCTACTATTAGGGTTTTAACAAGCTTTTCCTCACGCTGGGCTGCTCCACTGAGGAGAAACAAGGAGAGCCAAACAAGCCTTCATCTTCCTGTCCCTTGCAACTTTCCTCTCACTGCACACCACACGCTCTATTTCATCTTCAGTTAGCACAAGGATTCCAAAACCTTTCATATCGGGGAACCCCGAATAGATCAACATTGAGCAATAAATGCACATTTGATTCGAGTTTGCAGGTTTGGCATACAAAGTCTGCATTACTGTCTCTATGTCGAGTTTGGAGAACAAAGCCTGTGATCTAAACATCCTCATAGACGTCCTCCTCAGTCTGCTACACTCTAATACCTTGGGCAGCCTTTTCAGCGCAGGTGCACTGAATGTGCCACCTTTAGGAATAAGATTTATTCTCATACAGACATGCACACATCGCACCACCACCACCAATTCCAGCTTAGTAAGTAACCGGTAGGGGAGCACCTATGCTAAACTAAATCTAATTTGCAGCATCTGCGTTTGTCACACCATTAGAATAATTGTTCCCTCCTCAGCTGTTTTCCTGCTGTTTTCTATCACTTTCCGCCCCTCAAAACCAAATGATCTGTTCATTTCAAATCTCGAGTGGCGTTTTTTTTTTTTTTCGTTAAATCTCAAGCCACTTCTCTCAAAAATTAGCCCCTCCCTTAGAACACATAATGCTAATGACCATAATTAACCCAAAATGGAACTTAAATAATTACGCGAGGATTGCTCATTCAAGAGAACCGTAAATTAATCTTCCATTTGAGAGCTGATCAAGGTGTATTGTGTTTTATCCCCGCCAACACTTAATCTTCATTTACTAACAAGGTGTATCAATTGCAGCCGAGCGCCACTGTAGCCGCAGTCACCTTGACACAACGCAAGCAGGTCGTCACCAAACCCATTAGGTTCTGTGGGGAGACCGGAAAACGCTTTCTCCTATTTTAACAAATAGCATCAAGAGCCAAATATAAAACACTGGGGTAACAGCCAGTGTGTGTGTGTGTGTGTGTGTGTGTGTGTGTGCTAATAGAGGAAATGCATGATCATGGTTTCTAGACTGTATCCTTAAAGAGTAGTTTAACAATAGGCTGGAAAGTCATATTTCCCTGCCCTCTCTGGTTAAAAGTTTAAAACTTTTATCACCTCTGACGTGCACTTTGGACTTAACCACAGCAGGGTAAGAAGTTAGAACTCATACGAGAAAGTTTGAGCCAAACCCTCACACTATATTATATTTAATCTTTGGGCACATGGTACTTTTTTCTTTTTCTTTTCTATATATTTAGGAAAATGCACAGTATGTACATCAAAGAGATGCGCACATATGCAGAGTAAAAAACAATGTTTCATATGGAAAACATTTAATAAACACAATGTTAGTTAGCGGGTGTTTTTCTCGTTTTTTGACTATTGATAAAAGTGTGATTTTTCATATGAAACAAATGGGTTAATAGATCACAAGTAAACAGGAAGCCACTGGCACGGTCTTTCTGAAAAATGAATTTATATCGTTGCCAGAACTGTTACTTTTCCTGTTACAAATAGGCAGCCATTATGTAAGAATGTGTGTTTATTAATGACCTTGGTGAAAGCCTGAAGAGGGTTTGGTGTCACTGATGCCACCTCCCTCCTGGTAGTATCCAGAGAGTAAGGCATGATGGGTAATGGATGCGGTGGTGATGAGCCAGGTGGGGCCAATCTTCCCTCCCAGTGAGATCCAATAAGAGCCATTAGAGAGGTCTGGTCTGGTGCATTTGAGCGTCACATTTAACAACCTTACACAGGGTGGGACAATATACAAGGAGCAACAGGCTCATTCATACATTACATAGAGACGCAACTCCTCCATCGCATTTCTGCATCCTCTAGCACAGCAAGGAATTACCAAAATGACAGAGTTGTGACGCTCATGTTTAGGTGTATTCAGCATGTGTTCGTGTTACCTCAAACAGCACCTCTTGCTGCTGAAACTCACAGCGGTTTTGGACATCATGCTGGATGAGAGGAACCTGCTGAAAGACTGGAGGGAAAACAGAGGCAAAGTAAATGAAATCTCATCTGTCTATCTACGTTCCTGGTTTCCTCTTTATCTCATCCTGCACAGGGAGGGAGGAGAGGGCGGATTTGTTATTTTTTATGGGGTTTACAGTAATGCTCAGAGGGTGAAATTATTCCTGGAGCCCCGAGTTTAATTATTTCCTCTCGTATCAATACAGTCCACCGACGTAATTTCCGTGTTGATCTGATTAAAGAAATATTACATTCTGCCAGGGCATGGGCAAATTGACTTTGGTGGCAAGGTCTTGACAAGAACCAGACACGCAGCTTTATGCATCAGTAACGGCGTAACCATATTATCCATGCACTGCTTCCTTCAGTGAAAAGCAAAGATGCAGGCTGTTTCCAATGAAGACAAAAGAGGAGAGGAAGGAAACTCAGGATGGGAGAGCTGCTGCAGACGTGCAAGTGTACACCTTCCCGGAGAATACTAATGCCTTGTCATCAGGACGCCAAATACATTAGGAACATTGCAACTTATGTTACTCATTCCAAGAGTATATAACAGTATTATACATGTAATATAGAAGTTATAAACACAGCATCTCCACAGCCTAACATGCGATAGTTCTACGTGTTACTATTTTGATCATTACAGCTGGACCAACACATACATTTGCTGACATACCGGATCAATATTGACCATTCATTTTGTCAGCAAACAGTTTGATGGAATATTGACCCTGACCATAAAGTGTGATTTGTTGCGGTCCTTATTCAACCCATGATCGCTTTATTTTCATGCCCGGCTTTTATCTCCCTTCAATGAATTTCGCTAATTTTGTTTTTGTGCCTTTCAGAAAACTGTTTTACTCGGCGTCACCTGTGCTGGAAAAGAACATCCTGTTACTGGGTTATGCAGTGATTCCTGACCTGGGAGTGTGAAATGAAGGATTTTTAGGAACAAAGAATGAAGCCGAGCCGACCGACTGGGTTCTGACTACATTTCCCAGAGGACCTTGCAGCCATCCAATGTGAAGGGGGCATGAACTGAGATTTGGGGAAGTCAGTGACTGCAGCTCGGACCCTTTCGACTGCATTATGTTATGACTTAACAAGACAACACTCGGTGCATTTTTCTGCTATCAAACCTACTGCGTTATCCCACATGAAGTTGTGTTAATGTCGCCTCAACCAGATTAAGGAAAACGTCACAAAATGGGCACAAAGGTCCAGACACTCTTCATCAATAGCTGTTTTGTAAGAGTGTTTTTTAGGGAAGGATGATTCCCTTAACATTGGCCACAACTGGGTTACTCCGTGCATGTAGAAGAAGCGGGAAAATGAATACAAATGAGTCAAACAGAGTGCAGGAATGTGAGTCAGAAATCGTGTAAAAGGAGAAGGAGAGAAAAAGCTTCGGGGGAGGGAGGGGGAGGGGGAGAGAAGAGGGGCAAAAAGAGTGCAGCCATGTGCTGGGGTGTACACCTGTACCCAGAACAGGTGTTTTCCGCCCCACTTGCAGGCCCCCTGATTAGGAACCGCCACGCTTGCCTTACCCCGTCAAAGGCTAGCTTATCCCCCATCAGTGCAGCTCAGGCTCTGGGTAAAATGATGGTTAATTAGCCAGCAGAAAGCCACAGGCTGGAGGTTGATGGATCCACCCCCCTTCCTGACCTTCCACCCTCTGTTATACACACAGATCTGTGTATACTGTACACACAGAGAACAGTTGGGAAGCAGAACTAATTCAAACACTGAGGGATGAACGGACATAGGTGGGGAAGAGTAGATCGTATCATTTGTTGCGTTGCTTTCTAAGATTTAAAAGGATTTTTAAGATGCACTCACTTGGTTTTTACCTTCTTCTTCTGTACTTTGGTCTGATCCAGCGCTCGTGACTGACAAACTGTCATACAGGGTTATTATAAACGATAAATACTTTTTTGATTAGCTATTACAAAAGACAACCGTGGCCGCAGTGAGGTTATTAGAGTGAACGGATTAACAGAGCCCACTGTACTTTATAGTGTATAACATGTTTTTTTTTCCTGGCTAACCTGCACATACAGTACATAGGGAAGCAATCAAAAGATACAGAGACAGAGAGAGAGAGACTATAATTATGCGCAGCTGCAAAAAGCGGGGGGCCAAGATAGGGTTGCATTACCCAGCACTAAACACTTTCACCTGCGCAGCTATGCTACCCAGCGTTAAACACTTTCACCTGGACGGAGCCCTGTTTTCAAGTTTTAATCATATTTCCACCAGGGAGCCGAATTACTGTGTAGAAATGACTTTGTACTAGTCTGGTATGAAAGACAATTTGGGGGTGATGTTGAGAGGCAATTCTCAAAAAGCAACAGACTGAGCTATTTGTTCAATAACCTGTTTTAGAGCCAATCCTGGTGCAGTTTGAACACTGCTGCCTGTTGGAGTCTCAAAGCAGGGCAGTCTGTGTACAGTATGTTGAAAATAGGGCTGTTTGGGAAATGTCATGTTCTATTTCACATCGGCTTCGTACATTTAATGCCATGCAGAAATTGTGGCCTAATAATGGCAGCTGTAGAGGACAGTTCAGGTGTACACCAAAAATATCAGAATTCATCTTCTGGTAACTATTAACATCCACAGCAGACATAGAATATCTGTAATTTCATGGAAGAAGTGTTGGTCAAAGGGAAAAACTCACCGAAAATGGTCCTCCACTTGCCCACTTCGACAATGGATATCCACGCTGCTGAGGGGACAAAATGTACATGAGCGTGTTGTTAACACAGCATACTGACTCATGTATGCTTCATTAAAGCCTAATAGTTACACTAGTGTTACCAGAGGAACAACACTGGATGCAAAACAAGACAACAAACTTCTCCCCTTGAGACAAGAGGTGAATTGCTTTCATCCCTTTCAGTTGTCACTCATGAAGTCCAATCATCTATCCATCAATTTCCTGCTGCTTATTTGAATCAGTGTCAAGGTGGCAGCATACTAAGCGAGGTGCCACTGATGTCCTTCTCTGCAGCCTCCGACAGAGTCCAGCATCTTACCTAGGAGTGTCATTCCAGGCCTGGCACGGTGCGTAGACGTGGACCCAACTAGATATAGTTAGTATTGTTTCATCTACCTCATGTCCTGGCTCCTTTCCTACCAGAGTGGCGTCATCCTAAGTTTCCAAGAGTCAGGATCCCAATACCCTGGCTTGGCCTGCCACACAACTTGCAATGCACTAGAAGCTTTACGTAACCTGGCTGCTGGCGAGTCCACATGACAGCAAAGAGTCTGACTGGAGCTCGTGTTCAAGCCCAGACACTAGGCACTGTCAAGGAGCTCCCCTCCGGCCTGCCTACACAGGGCTCCGGTATCCATCGGTGTCCGGGTTCCTCTTTCCAACATGCATTGTTCCATAGATGTCTTTGAACGGCTCTTAATCTGGCCCCCTCACCTGGGACCAACAAGAGGGCCATGCAAACCTGCCCACCCTAATGAGGTGGGGATTATTGGATGGGTAAATTGGCAATTCTCAGATAGCTCTGGTGGTGACGGTCAGAGGGGGATGGTGGTCGTCAAAGTTAAATAAAATGTATGCAACACTAATGTGCTGAAAATGAATAGCAGTGCACCACAGATTGCCAGTGGACAAAAGCAACTCAAGACAATTTGAGAGAAAGGTTGTGCAGAACTATAGCATCGAGGGAAGGTAATGTTCAGGAGGGGGGAAGATGGTGAGTGTCATTGGAATTTGGGTTTTGGCATGCATCGCTCTCTGCGGAGCTACCGGTGCTCACACATCAGAGCTCCACTTCCTCCAGGCACACCATGCAATACACAGAGGTGATAGAAATACATGTATACAGAACCCACATTCACATGCTTGTATGCTTACATGGATACACATACACAGAGATG
>CALSCE010009347.1:3691263-3720283 GCA_943593645.1 Bovichtus variegatus | reverse complement strand
TATTACACTCTATTACACTCCATCTATTACACTCCTTCTATTACACTCCTTCTATTACACTCCTTCTATTACACTCCATCTACGCAGCATCTGTACAGTTTTAGTCTGCTTCATGTGAGGTACGGTATACAAGCTAACTTGTCCCGTTTTCCAAAAAAAGACATCTTTGAGTGCAATAATTATTGCACACATCACATTGATTTAAGTTGAGTCATTTATCCAGACTATTTTTGCACATAGTTGATGAAAACTACCAAAGAAAACATGAGGTCATATGTCACATCACTGAAGAAGCAAACATTTGATGTCTTCTAAAGCCACTATTTCCTGAACCCCTACCTACTAAAATGTAAATGATATAAATGAATAATCATGGTTTATTTGACAATGCCGTACTGGTTTGTTCATAGCACAGTTTTCACTCTGCTGCTGACCTTTAATATTAACTCTCCTTCCCATTTGGCCAGCGGGATATGCTTAAGAAATGTTTGCGCAGGACGCAGGTGAAAGATTCATTATTCAGCCCCAGGAATGGGCAGGGGAGGGCTGTTCCAATGGCTTTCACCTAACTACCCCCCTAAAAGCCTCCCAAGAAAAAATACCTGCATTACAGAGCCATGCTGTGGAGAAAGTGTATTCACTATAGAAGCACTCCCAGTACCTGAATAAAAGATGAAATATTGAACATAGACTGTGGGGTTTTAAGTTTATTATTTAGGCCAAGATGGTCTAATTGCCCTAATGCAATGGAGTTGATTTTTTTTTTCTAGCAAGGTAGAGTCTGCTAGTTTCCAGACCTCTACTTAAATGCAGGATTATGAAGGGACCACTTTACGGCGCACTCATATTTTCAGTGAGGATGGAGTGAGGTCGGTACTGTACGTTCAAGGTAGAGACATTAATTACTTTTTAATTTGTAGGGAGGGTTTCACAGACTCTTCAATTTTTTAGAGCCTGGGCTCTTTACCTGAGGCTACGAAAGGTGAGGAGGGAAGATCAAAATCTAAATGTAGAAGTTTCCAATGCAGAGAAAGATCACGCTGCCTTTATTATTAATGAGTAAAGCACTGGAGCCATCAAAATCAAATAGACCCAGAGGAACTCTTCAGAGTAAAGTGTGTATCATGACCTGATCTGATTATTAACAACTGTATTTATTTATTTTATTTAATGTGCTAGAAAGTGTATCATTTTACTTCAGCTGAAATACGCCTTTTTTTTTTCTCTTTTTTCTTTTACTTTACTTTTTTACAACAAATTTGCAAAATTAGGCTAAAACTTACAACTTCTAATATCTTGAATCTACATAGCCATTGCCTACCGCTACTATTTTATTACCTCATAAATAACAAATCCTAGATGTGAAACTAAGTACATGTTATAATGTTCGCTTATTACCCGCTAATTACATCTGTGTGTGCTGTTACACAATACAACTGCTGGTACTTCATGCTAAGCCTGGATAGCACTAACACATAAAATTATAGAGTTTAGGAATGATCAATTATTTTTAATTTAAGCTACAATAGCTGACTTGGGGAGCCACTTTCCGTGTTTGCTTTCTTTCGGACTCGGAGAAAAAGCATTTGAAGTGATTTATGTCAAATGCATGGCTCTGTTTATCTTATTCTGAGTGGTGGGAGTGAACCAGGAAGTTGCAACAATTCTGGTTATTTTTAAGAAACTTTCTCTCTGAGCTTTTCTCACTGGTTTGGAGACGGCGCTCTGTTGGAAAAAAAAAAAAGGTGATGTAAGGTATTTGTGTGCACCGATTAGGATTTGGTCACATTTGAGTCAAAATGATTCAGTCGTGTAATAATGCCAGGCCAATAAAAACCTGATCGCACGCACAGACCACTTCTACACCGTCTAAATGTTAAACTACAAATCAAAATCTGTGAGCAAGTCGCCGGGAGTACTACTGCATATGTGAAGAAAAGCGGTGGGGGCGGTGGTGTTCACAAGAAGTGAGCAGTGACCTCTGTAGCAGGCTCCACATCTCTGCTTGAGGCTAGCAGCGCGAGGCTACATGACTGCCAACTTAACTTGTCAAGTTGCATTGTGGGTAATGTCGACGTGAGGTTTTGACGAAGGAAGAGGAATCGACGAAATAGGAAAGATGAAATCTCTGGTTCTGCTGCATCAATTTTGCTGAAGAAATAAAAAAAAAAATAATTGAAAAAAGTAACCGTCCCTCATGAGTCCGACAATGTTATAGGAGAATAAAATAAATAAAATAAAATAGGCTTACTCTTTTAATAAATAACAACTAATGATATTTCATTCTAAACTTTCATTTTGATTGTCACTTCTTTATTTATTATATTTGTATCTCGCAGATAAAAAGAGACTTGGAAGCAACTTGAAGCTCGTCTGGAAAGCTTCAGATGTCTTGCGCTGCCTCGACATCGTGGTGTTGCCGGAGTTGCGTTTCCTGAATCTCTACAGCTGAGGTGGCGAGTGCAAAGTTATTAAGACCCATAGTCAGAACGGCTACGATTATAAGAATAAGGCTGGCAAACCTACAGCAGTCGGCAACTGTAGATACTCAGTTATACTGAAACTAGTGTGAACATGAGATATTTCAGCAGTTCCCCCGTCTGCCATTTAAAGTTGCAATGCAGACGAAATACTAAGGAGCTGAGGCAATGATCAGGGAAGTAGGAGAAATTCCGAACCATCTTAAGTTTTACAACTACTACAATGTCGATTTCCTTAAAGAAAAAGTGCTTTCACAAATGCTTTAAGTACTTATTCATGCCTGGGACCTAAACCTGAATGTTGAACCCTTAACACCGCTTCAACAGCAGATTACTCACTAAGTCTTTTGCCCTGAGAGAGAGAGAGAGAGAGAGAGAGGCAGAGGAAGACACAGAATACAGTGAAAGAGAGACAGAAACACTCTGGCATCACCTCTCACAGTCCCTCCTCCGCCTCCTGTGTTGTGTTTGACATTTCCCAGTAATGATGGGAATTTTCTCCTCTCTCCTAGCAGGAGTCACCCTTCCTCCCCTTCTCCAGCGGCCTGTCCCTCCATGCTGAGTCTCACACAATCGCTCTGTGCCGGGGCCTGTGAAATCCCTGGACGCCGGGGCCCTATGAAATCCAATAGAATGGCTTTTATCCCCTGAAGATACAGTACAAATCATCATTGGTTTTATCTCAGCTGGGGATGTCGATTTATCTAAATGAGCTTAGTCCCTCTAGCTGCCTGTCAGAGTTATTTCTCCCTCTCCAACACCAGCCCCACCCCGACACCCTCCCTTCCTCTCATCTTTCTCCTCTCTCCCCCCAATCTCTCAGCCCTTCTCTTCCTCCTCCCGCCCTGATTCAGTGAGGTTTAGATCCTTTCGATGTCTCCGTCTTTGTTCTCTTGAGAGGGAGGGGGCAACAGAGGACGGGGCAAGTAATGGGATTGGTACCCTGTACTGGGCACCAGTTTTGTTCGAAGCCTGCCTTACTGGCCCAAAGACAAGCGTGTGTGTGTGTGTGTGTGTGTGTGTTATTCTGAGTCCCTTTAGTGTGCAGTGGAATGTACTTAATCTGCCTGCCATCATAATGCAAATGAAGCTCCCTGGTCCCAGCGGGGAGATACCATGTGTGTGTGTGTGTGTGTGTGTTGTGGAATAGCCAGGCCCTTGACAGAGAATGCTGGAAAGCTCTGGAGGGGGCATCAAAGAGTGGGCAAAGGCTTCTGTCTCACTAGCACAATGGCTCAGGACCAGGTCCAGTCACACACACACACACACACACACACACACAGACACACAG
Source organism: Bovichtus variegatus (assembly GCA_943593645.1). NCBI lineage: Eukaryota > Metazoa > Chordata > Actinopteri > Perciformes > Bovichtidae > Bovichtus > Bovichtus variegatus. The sequence continues at coordinate 3,716,512 of CALSCE010009347.1, read as the reverse complement.
ACACACACACACACAGACACACACACACACACACACACACACACACACACACACACACACAGGTAAAGTGGATAAATGACACTGACCCCTCCTCCCTAAATGACTCTGTAAAAGCACTGAAATATTTTTTCATAGTAAGTTATTTCAAAACCAGTAACAAGTTAACTTACTAATGCTGCTCTCATTCGTTTCACTTTGCCCTCCAAGTCATCTTTTCCTTTTTCTCACTTCGTCTACTTTTCCCCAGTTCTGAAAGCGCTCGTCACATATAATTACTTCTATTTTCTTTTTTTGGCCTTGCACCTCAAACTTAAACAGCAAAGTATTTATACAGCTTACATAAGATTACTCTTACATCACTCTTAAAGTTACATTGATGTGGTTTTACATTGCACTTAGAGGTTATTTTACTGAAGTAAAGCTCTGTCCGCTCTTTAGTCTTTTGCATCTTTACATCAATTAAAAAATGAACTTCACTTAACTTTCAATGGAAATGGCCCAGTTCTTATAATCACACAAATACTCTATTTGTAGATAGTAATAGTGTAATAGTATGATTATCATGTCACCCTGTCCTAACATTTACTCTTAAACTAAAGATAGTTTTAACTAATCAGTCAATAATATTTTAAAACATTTGTTAGGTCAACACTCATTTTCCTAAATAAATAGTCATGTATTGTATGTATTGTAAACGTAAGCTCCCTGTTAAACGAGGGTTTTCTAAAGATACCATGTCATCATTTTCTGAAGATGCGTCATCAGGTAAGATGAAATATTATAGTAAGACCTCGCTATAAATAAAGCTTTCAATGTCCCCTTGTTAAAGTGACCCTTGATCCCAGCAGGATTCATCGGGATAAAAGACAGAGGCCATTTCTTTTTTTTTTTTTTTTCAAGAGTAAAAAACATTTCTGTTTTTCATTTCCACTTAACTCCAACTTGTCCTCTTCTCCTTCAGCTGCCTACGTATCATCCACATTCTTAAGATCAAGGTCAAGGTAGATTTTATTGTCCCAAAGGGAAATTACTTCTGTCGAGAGGTTATAGGAAATACTGTCTCCACATGGCAACGGGAGATATATCTCCAGGTTGCCAGCTAAAGTCAATACTGAACAAAGGGAAAAAGGAAATATACACACTGGATCTTCTCTAGAAAGAGGGGTGAAACATTGTGGTCATTATACTGTGAGCAGGATTGACAGTGGCTCCTTTACTGTTTGTATCAAAAGGTCTGTAGTATTTAACCTCAACAGTCTTTCACTGTTTTGTAATTACTGTGAATCTTTTGTTATACTGTACAGTACAGGCAGAGGAGGGCGATGTAAAAACACTCGTTAAAACTGATTTAACAATGATGACAACTGATGATTTTCTTTTGTTTTTAGCAATTAAGATTTCAAGACTGACGGGGTTGTGATTCTTTCTACAAAAAACTTTTTTAAAAACAGTCAATGGCCAGAAGAGCTTCACTCCTCCCGCCTGAACTGTGGCTGTGAATCCTCATTGAAGTGCTTCGACTGTCAAAGGTACAATAACATGGCCAAACCTATTAATAGCAAGACAGTTAATTAGATCCAAAGATTAATTAACGGCTTATCTAATCCATCAAAGGGCTAAAGATAACTATCTAATTAACAATGTGAGTGAAGAACAGCGACAAAAGTTTGTCAAACAAAGAACTCCGTCGTTGGATATCAGAGTGTTATCTTCGACCATCACTCTTCCCCATCCATTGTTCTCTCTCATCCCTTTCTTTCACTCTTTCCGTTCTTCTTTCACTTCCCTCTCTTTCCCTCACACACTCTGCCTCCGCCCCTGATGTTTATTGATTGCCAGAGTTCATACAAGAGCATCACTTAATGTGCTTGCTTTCATGTCCTGCCTTTGTTGCCAGGGCCGCGGCCCACGATATTGCAAATTGATCCGTCTCCCCCCGCCACCCTTTGTCAGGGTTTGTGAAGTGATCTACTATTACATTAGCCCACTCTCCGATCCGTGCGCCCACCCCTCTCCTTTTCCCCCCTCTGAGTCTCCCTTTCACTCATCCTGTCTCTTTCTTGTCATTGGGAGGATGGCGGTGGCATGGCTAAACACTGGTTTGGGAGCTGATTAGCAGAGCCACACGCCTGACTGGCTGCATTGATGAGCTCCTTGAGGTTTGATGATGTAGCCAATAAACGGACACTTTTGATTATCTGACCTCTGACCTATTCTGTAACAACACCCCCGCCCCCGCCCCGACCACCACCACACACCCCCCTTCCCGCCTTTCCTCTTCCTCCTCATTGTCCCCTTCACGCCTCCTTCTCTCCATTGTCCTTCTCAGGTGACGACTTGAAAATGAGGTCATGCTTGTGTGAACACAAACAAGGGCACGCATCCTCAAGGACAGTCCATCCTTGAAATTATTCGCTGCCGGATTTAACCGCCTCGAAGGAATACTTGTATTTTCATGTCATATTATCGTCTAAATGCCAACATGAACATTTAGTGCGGCATGGTAACAATAACTGGTGTAACCTCGCTCATAGATTAGGGCGTACTCTAAAGTTTTTCAAAAAAAGTAATGCGAGTGAAATCTCTGGGATGTAAAACTTCTACGCAACTTGCGATAGCCTGTCCCTTTAGGCACTGGAAGTGAGCGGACTCCAAGACGCAAGACAGGCATCCGATAACAAGGTTTTCTCTCACTTCGCTTCTGCCCTGGACAACTTGGCAGGAAGTTGGAACGAAGACGAAACGCCGGCACTCTTTGACGTGCCTGCGGTCTGACTTCTGCGTCCTCCTGAGCCGATCAACAGCAATTCCTGAAGCCTGCATCCTTGACAATGTAATTGCCTGGTGGAGTGTTTTCCCCGGTTTAAGGCAGAGTGCTTGTAATTAAGATTGGACGCCCAGGCAGGACCTCCACCACCACCACCACCCCTCAACACGCACATACCTCCCAAAGCTTCTGCTGTCATGGAGAGAAGACATCAGGGGAAGAGGCAGTAAATGTTTGCAGTGATGGTAGCGAGGGATGGGGGGGCGGGGGGGTGCCAGAGTCGAAGCTGTGCAGGGGGTTGTTTTCAACTGTGGGGAGGAGGGTCGGAAAAGAGAGCGATAAGGGGATGGGGGACTGCGGCACAATCATCTTGATTTCTTGTGCTGAACGATTACATGCCATGCTAATTGCTAGCAGAGGGATCTTTAATAAATATTTCATTCGGTGCAGCATCATTACTGCCTAATGTCGTTATTAATCTCCGCCGGTAATTTCCACTCAGGAGAAGCGTCTTTGTGGGGGGAAAGCAGCGTTTTTTTCACCCCACAAGGAGAGAAAGAGAGAGTGGGAGAGATGGAGAGATGGAGAGAGGGGGGAGAATTAGGGAGCGAGGCTGGAGAAGTGCCATTACATTAAAGTTATGAGAGGAGAGGGGCGGAGAAATGAATGAACCATGTAGAAGAAGAGAGAGAAAGAGCGATAAAGAGAGAGAGAGAGAGAGAAACTGAATAAAAAGAAAGTCCGAGTGAGAAAGTAAGAAAGAGAAAGAATGGGAAGTTAACTGAGCAGCACTCGATGGATCATGTGGGAGCGAGCATGGCTGCAAATAATGTTATGGACACATGTCATTTCCTGAGAGGCCTTTCTATCAGTGAGATCATAGCTACTAATTTGATTTGTACGTGGGAAGGGGGGGTTGGTATAACTGCCTCTGTAGAGAAAGATTTACTTTGGGTAAATGGCTCGAGCTGCCAGTCTCCACCTCTGTGGTGTCAACCAACACGGCCAACTTAGAATCTTTCTTTCTGTCTCGCTCTGTTATTTTTGCTTCTTGGCAACAAAAATGCAGCCACGCAGGAATTTGTATTTCCCTCTAATTAAATACTGTGATCTCGAAGCAGGCCGTTGCTTTTTTCTGCCCGGCTCTTAAAGCCATTTACCGATTTATTTATCTGCTCTAACACTGCATTGCTCGTTGCCAATGACCAATTCACTTCTGTTATTATTTACAAGATGTTGGCGTTAATTTGAAAGAAATTCTATTTTGCTCATGTCTACTGCACACTGATGCAACTCAATGAATTGAGCCTTTACCTGGCTCCGGATTTTACATTTTCTACTTTTTGCCATTCTAAGCTCACAGCGTTGTGAGGGACTGACACTTCCACACACGAGAAATTAGATATTTTACACATCTATCATTAGAAGTTTGTTTAGATTAAAGATGAGAAGTGTAATTAGCATAAATTATGATAGCTATGACAGATTAGCAGACACATTTTTAGTGAGCTAAGGCAGAAAAAAATTGTACAAACTTTTTCTGGCAATTGAATTTGGCTTGCAAAGAATACAACAACAATGCAAAGTGTCAAAGTAGCCCTTAAAGGCAACAAACTGCTGACAACATACACTCCACTATTTACAGACCAACTGTGCAAGGGTTCATACAGCGTTGTGCAAGCCATCTCTTTCTTCACGCAGTTTAAAGACATTAAGAAGGCGTGAAAATGGCAGCAAGCTAAGCCTTGGGCGAATAGCAAATAGCATTAGCCACCGAGCACACATTGCATTCTGCTCATTCCAATATCCATCTGCGCCTGCAGCTATGCTAGCTAACTGCTATCAGACGGGCTTATTCACACACACATGTTCACAGCTCTCGCGCTTTTCCCGAGTAAAATTCCATCTTTGGTAATAAGTGAATTTGAGATGGAGCGTAAGCACAAACTAAAAAAGCAAATCCATGTCGGTTTTATCTAACTAAATGCACTTCATGGCTGTGTTCCAAATTCGTATGAGAATAGGTTACGAGTGATTACCAGAAAATAATTTGATGCTTTGTATGATGTTTTAATAACATATCCATCATATGCGGCCTTAGACAGTGACAGTAGGGATGGGATGGAGGGACAGCTTGAAAGAAGAGGACAGGGAGTGATTTATTGACTTGCAATAAAAAAGGATCCAGCTAAACCATCTATCCACTCAGTACTCACACACGCACACACACACGCACACGCACACACGATGGCATTGCCCCCAAAGAAAATAGAGTTGTGTATACCATCCAATTATCTGTCAGGGGTGAATAATGGCCCCGATAATATATTCACATTGCCGTTGCCGATCAATTTTTAATCAAGCTGAGAAATATGGAGGAAGTGAAGCTAAAATGACCGACCAGGAACGCTCCCATAATGCCTCGGCAGTCAAGTCCCTAATTTTGCTCCAATCAAATTACCCCCCCCACCCCCTCGAGCTCCCCCCAGCCCACCACATCCTAGGAGCGATAATGGTGCCTCACGGTGTGGGGAAAAGTAATAACTACAACTGGCCTGTTCTTTTATAAGAGCAGAGGTCAGGGGGCAGCGACCTTATTAAAGACATTCACGCTGATGATAAAGTGATTAGCTGTTATTAAGATGGTTATTAACATGTGCTACATAATGAGAGAACAGAAGCGCATGCGTGCTTTTTTTTTTTATTCCTTTTGTACGTCTTCCTTATTGTTTTTCATTAAGTCTTACATATAAGTGATTTCGGATTTCTCCTAAATCGCCCTCTAAACTTCGTTTTTGTGGGCAGTGCATCAAACTGTACACAGCATTGACATATCATCACCTTGTAAAGTTGATAGTAATGTGTAAACGTTTAAGCAAACGGTTGCCTATTTCCCCTCCCGTCCAATATTGACTCTCTTTTTAGCTCTGTTTTAGTGTCCATCAACTCCAGAGGGAAATATCTGACTCCTGCAAAATGTTCCACTTTTTTCACCAGCTTGTTGCTAACTTTGTCTGCTGTCTGGTGCAGGGTGTGTGGCATAAAGTTGGTCTTTAGAGCTTTTGATGCTGCAGCAGCTGTAAACTACGCTGATAATTGTTGCAAGCCATAACACCAAAACAATGAGCTGAAAAACGCTAAAAAAAAAGCTCTGTAGAGTTGAGATTTCATCCTTTGTTCATATAAACATATTAACAACAAATGCAGCTTTAAAAAGAATGCATCAACTAAAATAAAATACAACAGAATTTCATTTCATATTCTGTTTTTAAAGAATAAAGTAATGCCTCACTGACTTTTGAGTAATACTCATCCACCATCTTGCAATACAAACAATAACACACTCAATGTCGGATGTTTTTAATTTAAAACAGACATCAGGTACCATATTTTTTTATTATTATTATTTATTTTTTATATTTTTCCAGACGAAGATGTATATAGCATTTAAAAATCAAGCCCTTCAGTTCTCTGGTATCTTTTGTAACACGCGACATGCATGTTATTGATGGGCATTTCAAAAATAAATAATAATCTTGGCTAAAATTTAAAAACCATTGTTACATCAGCTAAAAAAATTTTAGCCCATTGCACACCATAGTACACTGTTAAACCACATGGACGCATAAACCATAGACACACATTTCACCATGTGCTGTACAAACACTTTTCTGTTATTTCAGGCCATCTAACCCACATTCCCTCTCTCGCTCCCAGCTCCTCATTTATAAACACAATACTCATACGTGCAATTCACACGTGTACGTCCACACACACAATCAACCTCTCGTCTGTGCCGACCCTGGATGCCCGAGATGGGTCACGTACCTCTACGAAGCGCTGGGGCAATCTGCAATGAAAGCTTTCCCATTTGTAATAAACTGCCGCGTCTCAGAAGAGCAATCCTTGGGAGAATCCACCGATCTCTCTCCTCACTATAACAACAGCGTCTGTAAAACAAATGAGCAGGGAGGTAATTGCAGACAAACAAAAATTACATTTCCAATAAAGGTTCTTGTCTCTTCGGGCTCCCAGAAGCCCCCAGCCCTCCTCAACCGTTTAACAGCCTTAATATACCCTCTCATCAGCGTTCCTGTTGAGAAGCCGCCTGAGAGGGGTTATCAAAGCACAAACAGAGCTCATCTAATGTGAACAGGTTGAGGGTTTAGTGGTTGAAGTGTTTTCGGCAATTAAAAGGGGAAAGAGACGGTGGGATAGATGGATGAGAGCATTAGACAAAACACTTAAAGTTTACATGACCCATACTTTATACTTGAAGACATTCATGGCACTGTGGTGAAAGTCTCATAGGAAGAAGAGATTATGGGAAGATGAGCGATGCAAGTACTTCTTAAAAGCACACACTTTTTTAATATAGAACCCAAAACATGTGTGTGTTTTTTTTTTAGATTATGAAAAAAAATGAGTATTTGATTGAATCAGCATTCATGTATGTGATGTAATTGTTTAAGAAGTCAAGAGGTAACCAAGAGCTAATACGATCCATCGCTCACGTTTCAGCAGCGATGGTGGAGACGAATAATAATGGGACGAGTGTAAAGCAGGTATTGAACTTTCAATCTCTACTTTGCTTTAAAAACTGAATGTGCTATGTGTTGCATGTTAACGTCTATAAATAATGACGGTTATCAATTTGACAATTAGGTGTTGGGATCATAAACATGCAGGTAATCTCTGAAAAAAGATCGGGGCGTAAAGGTTTGGTGCCCTCGTGTATTGCCGATCGCAGTATGCATGTTCGTATTCCTGCCGGATAGTTTCGGCATATTGATCTTCCTCCTAGTTGTTTCAGTTTGTCTCCATTTGGTATGTTGCCATGACGTCCTACCTTTGACGTCTTACCTGAATCTGCCCTTGTTTGGATCAATACAACTGCACTTAATAGATAGTGCCGATAATACGCTGTTTGTCGCTCCTTTAGTTGTGTCAGGTTGCTGTGAGAGTCACATGTCAAAGTGACAACTATTGAAATAGCAATCGCAAATTAATTTCTGTGTTTGTAATTGTAGTCAAACTGAGTTTCTAAAACTCAACGATATTTAATTTGCAAGGATATAAAACTCTGAGAAGCAGCAAATCCTGATATTTGCAAACTTTTCTCCCTTATTCTTGGAACACAAGTATCAAAAATCGATTAATGCTCATGGTGATGGAGTAAACAATTAATGGACTAATTGTTTAAAAACACATTTTGGGGAAAAGTTGTCCAACAACAACTAATAATAATAATAATAATAATAATAATAATAATAATACTCTGCAGTTACAACCAACTGCAGATATTCTCAGATCTTTGTTTAAGAATGAAACACACAGCACTTGTACACACACACACACACACACACACACACACACACACACACACACACACACACACACACACACACACACACACACACACACACACACACACACACACACACACACGCAGTAAGAAGAGAATTCCACTGAGTGCAGCAGCAGTCATCTCCTCCCTGCAGCAGTGAGATCAAATCAGTCTGTTTATCTGATGGTGAACCTGACATTAGGCCAAACTAAAGGTCCCTGCTCGGCTTCCTCTTATCAAACCCTGCAAACAGTGAACTCCATGGCCCGGCCCCTCACAAGGGGAAATTGATTACAGCCTCGGGCCAAAACGGCAGCAAGTCCACAGCTCTGTTCATTCCATTATGAGTCCCAGAGCCCAGCGCGCCGAGGTGGCTATTAGCTACAGGTTCTGGATCAGATCCGCGGATATTATTTGATCTCGAAAACAGCGATGGGTTGAACGAGAGGTGGCGTAATGTGAGCTCGAACGCAGGGTTAAGGGTTCGTATGACCTCAGTGGTGACTAAAAAGTCGCGGTCAGAGCTTTTAACGAGGAGGTCTCTGGGGTGCATATTGGTTTGACATGTTTTACTTAAAATGGATGTAGTGACTGTGGAACAGGGCCCAGCAGGCACGCTCTTTGAAACGCTCTTTTAAAAAAGGTTGTGCGTCTATATGTATGGACCTACTGTACATGCGTTTGTGCACACATCTGCCCGTGTTTACCGCCGTTATATTACTCTGTTTAAATGTATGTGCTGGAGAGAGATGGAAGAGGGAAGCAGGAAAGTGTGTGATGGTGTAAGAGACAACGAGCTAATAGTTTTAGGGCATTCCTGTCAGTGCTGCTGCATGATTGCAGGCCCTGTGTGGCTTCCTGCAAACTTTAACGCTTAGACGCGTTTGATGTAAACACTCAGAGGAGACCGAGATGGGAAAGTCCCTGAGATATTTAACTGACTAATTCCTCCGCTGGTTTTTCCTTTTCTCTTTGCTCATCTCTTTCTTTGCCTCAGTCATTCCACTGTGGCGGAAGAATCAGGGAATCCAGGATATGCAAAACAAACATGCCCTTTTACTTCATCATCACAAAAGAAAAATGTGTGAGTACACGTGCACACACTCGCACACACACACACTTCACAAATACACCTTTTTGTGAAAACTTTGCTCGAGGCATTTTATTTCTCCAATTATACTTGTCGAGGGCCTGACGAGTCTCAACTTTGTTCGCTCCACCAGGCAGGAAATTAAAAATTGCATTCAGTTGTCTTCCAACTAAACCAAAAGCACAACTGCTGTTTGGCACAGAAACATACACACATTTTCATTATAATTTATGCTGTAAAATTTAATTGCGCATTTCTAATTCCCCGCCGACTTGTGCAGTTTAGTAAAACCTTTAACCTTCCAAACATAAATCATCTTCTTTAATTTGGTATAATTTGTTCAAGCCTCAGGTGCCAAATGAGGGAGGTTTGGTAGTGTACACTGGACAAAACCATGAGTACCAGATTTAAAAGTACATTTGGATTTATTTGTTATTATGACAAATGTGTTGCACTGATGGTGCAACGCATTTGAACTACTTCTACACCTCGGCCGGATTTATTTTGTTTGTGAAGATGAAATAGAAATTTCAATTACTTTTAAAGCAAGTGATAAGTATGTTTTTAGTAGCGCTCATGGAATTACGGGCAAAGAACTGACCCAACCTGCTACAATTTCACTGAAGCTAAAAGCATTCATCTATTTCATCTCAATTCTCTTATTATCCCAGTTTGGATGGTTTATTTATGCGTAATATCTCCTCCCGTTAAAGACCGACACCTCACTTCCCCCTCTCCAGTCTCTCCCCCACCACCACAACATGCTGAGGTGAGAGGTTCCCTCTATACTGTACATATAGCATAAGCATAGACGCAAACGTAAATCTAATTAAGTTTCGCAGACTCGATGTGTAATTTACTCACTCAACTGTTCTCGCTTCATCTTGAGAACAACACACCTGAAATGAAAAACTGTGACCCGCATCATTGTGGATTGTAGATGCAGTCATATCATGCACACACTAAGTGCAAAGTGAGACGTATCGGCCACATGTCTGCATTCCCATGCGTGCACACCCCTACAGGCCGCATGTCCCCCCCCCCCCATCCTCCTCTTCCTCTCTGATGTGTTTTTCATGTTAACACTTTGCAGTGCCTTAGGTACATCGTGTGGCTTCCCGCCATACACAGCCCAACCAAGCCCATTTAGAATGTTTTTATGGGATAACATCGTTTTTATTTTTCAATTAAATTTTTATGCTTTTGTGTTTTTCCCCCGTTCTTCTTTTTAAGTGTTGCTATTTTCCCTCATAGAGTTTCCTTATGCACTGTTTCTAACTCCGTTTTGGTCCCAAAATGAAACCTTCTTACATCTTACAACAATACAACAATTAAAACACTATTGATTGCATTGCAATTTTGCAAAAAGGCAACAAAAGAACTATTTCTATTAGAAATTTCAGAGCGATAACTGATTCTAAAAGAAATCAAAAGTAAGCTGTTGACCAGTTTGCAGCATTATTATAGGCTTCACTGTCCTTATTATGCTACATAAATAACACCAGTTTGTTAGGTACGGCTTGTTTACTTGAGTGCCTCTAATCAGAGAAAAATATAGTAACCAGCTCCATTTTTAGATATACTTGAACTACTTTCATCTACAGCTGAAGTCCCTTTGTATTTATTTATTTATTTTAAATGATAAGCTCATAAAATATGATACATTGCTATAGTTCAACAGTATATAAATGCAGATGACCTGGAAAACCTACAACAAAGAAAAACTGCTTGCACATAAATGTACACGACATGATTGGTCGCAGCACCGTATGACACGTCCAGAGCCGCAAAACTCCTCAGCTCACCGATGTTAGAAAATCACGAAAGTTCACACTCGATCTTCACAACATAAAAGAGTCTCCATGTTTTCCTCTGGCGCCACCATGATGTTGACATTTGTGGTTTACAAAGAGATTTCTCAACAACTACTGGATGGATTGTCGTGAAATCTGGTGCAAACAGCCATGTTCCCTGCGTTTGGTGGCAATTGTGCAAATGTTAGCATGCTAACACGCTAAACTAAGACGTTAAACATGGTCGACATTCTTCCGGCTAAACAGCAGCATTAAGAGCATGTTAGCATTTAGCCCCGCGATGCCCAAGAGCAGCATCACACAGCCGCTTCATCGCTGATCTTTCCCAGAACACAATCCTATCACAAATGTGTTGCTGATTGGAGCTCCCCAATCTCAATATTAAAAGACACTGTTTGCCGTTTGCACACAGGAAGTGTGTTTCATGTTTCCTGCAGCAGCAACAGCAGTTTCTTTATTATAATCACTGATAACCACCATGGCTCAATAGATGCAGATACTAACAGAGACACAAACTCCATCAACAGGAAATCCAGTAAAGTGAAATCACAGAAAAGTTTGGGGTTTTTTTGTGATTTTTATTTTTTTTTAAAGTACGCTTCAGAAACCCCACCCGCTTCACAACAAAGATGGAGACGAAACAAAAACCCTACGAGTCAAAAACACTTCACAAATGATCCCCTCGCCAAACAAACTCTATAAAGCAACAACCAATCAATCAAAGACGACTGTATCAACCTCACCAGCCTGTGGAAACAGGAGAGGGCAGACAGGATCAACCCCTCTCATCTCTTCCCCTCTCATCACCTCGCACCAATCTGAATCTTGATTTGAATGGTTCGACTGACGAGAAGAACCAAAAGCTTTGAAGCAGCAGTCTGGCCGGGCTCCTTTACGCCACCCAGCCAAAGTAATGCCATATCACATTTGACACCCCAAAGACTGAGAAATTGATCCCGCAGTACGGCCATTGATCGGGTTGGGGTTTGAACACGCTCTCGGGCCGAGCGCTGAGGGAAGGGTCAGGAGCAAGATGCGTGCCCGGCTCAGTTCTTTTGTTACGGGAATCGATGATCTCCCACCACGGGGGAGATTAGCCTCGGCTGGTCATGCGGAGCACAGCGCGAGCTTATATTATGATATGTTTATTTATGTGTCGAAAAATAGTAGTTTGTGCGATTTGTTATCCCGCCACGTCGGAAGAGAAAAGCGTCATAAAAAAGTGTATACCAGAGCCGGACGTCACAGAGAGGGAGAGATGCAATATCATTTCTAATTTAGGGTGACAGGAATAGTTGTGGAAAGAATATTGTTTTTGTTTTTTAAGTTCTTGATATGTTGAAATACTGGCTCCTTTTTCACCTCCCCTCAGCAGGAAGTGGGCGTGAAGATCCGATCGTTGGAGTTCAGAAAGTTGCAGAAATTGTCGGACCCTCAAATTCCAAAAAAAGTTGGGAAAGGTGTGGGAGGAAAGGGGTTTTCCCGAAACTATCGAACCACCCGGCGAGCTGTTCTGACGGAGCATACTGACGCCTCGAGGGTTGACCTAAAAGCGTCCATGCATTCGTCTGCGAGGCCTTTTCTGGAAGAGGTATGCATCCCTGAGACAGCTGCTGATCGGCTGAACTGGAAGGTAAGACTATGAGCAGACACGCGCCCACATTTTCCCTGAGGCCAATAAAATAAAAATAAAATGTCTGTGCCATTTATCTCAACAAACAAGTTCATACACTGGCACTTAACAGTAGCGGCATTGTTTTGCGGGTAAACAAAGTCAAGTAAATGAGTGTGATAGAGCGTGCGGTCTAATAATGTGCACGCATCTCTGAGACACACGGTCTCGTCCCAGCAAAACAAAGATGCGTCTGTTATGTATTGCTTAAAATCCTTTTTCTTTTCTGAGGGGTATTTCCCTTGTTGATATAACTTTAAAATAACATTACATACGTTGCCATGTTGAGTCATATTCAGTGGTATTTCCACGCTCATTGTTTACCAAACAAACTGGTTAGCGATGCTTTAAAACCAAAGGTAGTGGAGGGAATTAAAGTGAGTCAACAGTAAGCAGGAAGCCGTCGACACAAGTGGTTTTGGCTGTTTTTTTTATAAGATTATTTGTATTTCACTCTTCTATTTTCGATTTGTTCCGTCCATCAGTGTCCAAACCCACCATCGAATTCCAGCCCGACGGGATTTTTTTGTTTTTTGTCCAATGCATACATGAATATTTGAGAGTTGTAAAAATCAGACTGATATATCGGCAGAAAGTCATTGCAGAGATTTAGATGAGAAGGTTGATACCACTCACATCTGTAAATATAAGGCTACTCCCAGCAGCCAGTTAGCTTAGCTTAGCATGAAGACTGGAAACAGGGGGCAACAGCTAGCCTGGCTCTGTTCCAAGGTTACAAAATGTGCATATACCAGCACCTCTAAATCAATTAATCTTATAAATCAACATGCTATGTGGTATTTAAATCAGTACAAAAACCGAAAGGTAAAAATGCCAAGTTGCTGTTTTACTTGGAATTACGTGTTCCATAAAAAAAGTGTTTCCAAGTGCAGAAAGAAAGAACCAAACGAGGAAAGGCAACACAGAACATTAGAAGAGAAACAAAAGTGAAAGCCTAAGCAGGATCCGAAGTAAAAAAAAAAAAAAAAAAAAAAGAATAAAAGGCAGAATGAATAGAGGGGAGCAGAGAGCAGAGGAGGTGAGAGCTGAAGGCTTTGGCAGGGCCAGAGCAGGCCACAAACAGACCAGCGCTAAAGGGCCCAGGACAAGTGTTGCCATGTCCCCCTGAAACCGCCGAGGCCGCTGGGTAATGAATAAATAAACACCCCCTCCAACCATCTAGCCTCTTCCTGCTCTCCACGTTTGGCAGCCAACACTTGCGCACACACACACATATGCATACACAGAGTAACTGGCACAAGCACATAAACAATGCACACAAATGCATACATGCATGATTGCCATTGGCCTGACAGACTCACAAACATGCAGGTTTTGTGCAGCGGAGTCTCTGTGATTGTGTGCGTGCATGTGCCGCTGGTGTTTAATACATCCACCTGTCCGTGTGCCAGAGTATATTCCCTGCTTTGCCCATGTCACACTGTTCATCTGTATGCGTTGTATTTGCCCATCCATATTTATCCAAGGCTGTGTGGAGACATTTGGCCGGTCTAAGCCAAAGCCGGGCAGCCTCAGTACATTCCCACACTCATTCCATGTATAACCCAACGGAGAAATCACCCACACGCCAACGTAGAGGCACGCGGCAACGCCATGTCAGAGCTTAAGAAAACAAGAGGCAAGGAGCTGCGAGACTCACGGGGACGGAGTCTCCGCTCGACATCTCCAGGCCTGACAGTCAGTGAAAATATTTTCAATTATTCAACTTGGATTGAGAAGCCAAAGACGGAGCGAAGGCCTTTTAACGTGTAACTTGTTGTGACAACGCTAAGCGACCGGCACCACCGCCTGATGAAATATAGATATTTTGTTTTTGTTTCCAGAAGGATTAATTTGTCATTACCAAGTTGTTGCTTCGGAGAAGGCTGAGATCCACTCCTGGTAAATGTCAAGAGGAAAGTGAGAGCTAGGAGGTCGGGGAGGATGGTGAGTGAGGGACAGAGGCAGCGAGCGACCAGATACGATCTGAGGAACCAGGAAACATGGAAGGCGACGCGTCAGATTGGTTTTCAAGTCTATGGTCTCAATGTTTATCTGAAGATAATATATGTCCGAGTTAGCCGAATGAAGTTGTTATCTTTCAAAGTTACAATATTTTTAGAACACATTTCCTTCTTTCTCTAACTATATATCCACTGCAGGTCAACAGAGAGAATGTACTTCATCCGACCCTTTTGACACCAAACCTCTTATGCCATGTAAAGTGTAATTAATGCAGGATCACCGGCGCTAAAAAGGTACTAGAGGCATCAATGAGTCCAAACTGATCTGACAGAGATGTCCGCAAACTTAGATCTGTGCAGTGTTTGCATAGATCTACATGTGTGGATATCTCTTCCATCAGGATACACTCCAAAATGTCATCTGTACGAGTAAAGTTATCCAATAAAACTATAACACTGAAACTGCCAATCATGAGGCTACAGAGTAAAATCATATCTTCTCGTCCATTAACAACAGTAACAGGCCTTTTATTAGATAATCAATCAATCTATCTATCTGTACTGTCAGTGCCGGGGTCAGAAGTCTTGACCTAAAACGTTTCCTTGAAAAGTTCACAAAAAAGTGAAATTAAATATGGAGGAGATTTGACTTGAACTAATACCAAACTCAACATTTTTGAGCCGTTCTATTCCCACATGTTAAATAATCCACACTGCCCCATGAATCACCAAGATCAAGATGTATTGTAGTCTGTGCCCAGGTGCCGTGTTGTGATGGAAAAAAAATGTACATATACATGTCAATGTCCCTAAAAACCCCACCAGCCTTTCCCCAGTATACACTCACACACACGTACACACACCATCTACTTCCCCTCTTACCACACATGCACACGTATTGCGCCCTCCATCCAACAGGAGATTACATGGCCCATCGTAAATGACCACACAGCCTCCGCTGGCACCTCATTCTGGTGTGTCATCAGCTCGTGCCCACAGCCGCCATTACACTACATCTGCGAGTCCATCGTGTGTATTACACCATGTTTTGCCATGTAAATGAACCACGATTGTACCCTGAAATGTTAAAGCTGCCAGATGTTATTGAAAATAAATTGAGGAGAACTCCTGTTACATAATTGAAATGAACTGCTGACAGAGTGAGTGTTAAAAAATAATAATAAAATAGAAGAGGAACAGGATTTAAAGGCTCTCTAAGTCTAGTGCTTGTGTGCTGCCTTATCTTGATTGTCTTTATTGTAACCGGTGTCACCTTTAAAAAATAACGCTGCGAGTGTTTGAGAGTGTGGCAAGTAAAACCACAGTTGCTTGTTCTCACAGTACTGGGATCGTCAGCAGGACGGAAAACAACCGTTTCCAGGTCACGGAGGAGATGATGAGGGAATAAGAGCGTAACGGGAGCCCCACTTTATGATTTAGCCTGATAAGACTGGTGCATCTTAACAACAATAAATTGTAAACCCAAGCAGCTTTAATTGAACTTGGCAATTAAAGTGATTCAGATGCTGATTATTAGACCTGAGCGCCAGCAACACTCACTCATTCTCAAAGGTAACGGGCTGTACAGTAACAAAGCCAATAGCTTCTCACATTTATACTAAACCGCAAACGCTGAGCTTGATGCGAAAGACAAAACAATCAACTTGAAAAATACGGCTGCACGCTGCGTCGATGCTCTTTGATGGGCTTATTCATCAACGTTTTGACCTCCGCTGGCCTTCATTAGGGCTGCGGAGAGCGTTCAACGTGCAATGATCAACACTTTCATCAATATAGGAATAGATGTCGCCGTAATGACGTGTCAAGTAAACAAAGTACAGGGTCACATTTCCAAAAGGGAGACATGAGTCATGAATTAAATGTTTAATTCACTTTAACCTTGAGTGATTGCAGAAGACTAGAGAGTCTATCTGTTTGTATTCAGCGCATGCATACGTGTCTCTCTCTCTCTGTCCTACACTTTATATGGATGCAAATGAGTATCTCACTGTTTATGTGTGCGAGTGTGTGTGTGTGTGTGTGTGTGAGATATCAACGTGTGTTCTCTCTGCTCTCCATGCTGCTCTGCTCCCACAGTGCCCCTGGGACCCATCTGCCTCCCTGTTATTAATTCATCAGGCTTAACCATGCAGCGCTTTATGACTCTGTTTGGACTGACGAACTATCACACACCCCTATCTCTCTCCCACTCTCTCTCAGGAACACGGTATTGAAAAACAATATCTGTCACTGGATGCTGAACCTACACTTGCAGCTTGATATGCCTATTGTATTGTCTGGTGTACGTCCTGCCGCAGTTCTGTTGTCTCGTCAATATAGGGAGCGTATGGATTGGGATCTTTCTCGGCATTGCTGACACCAAGAGAAAAGTATTGTTCTTGGTTAGTTCCTGAACAAATTTTCCATCTTTGTGTCAATTGTACACTGTCAAAACATATCTTAAAGTTGCCTGTTGATTCCACAAGGACTCTCAAAAATCACTAAATTACTCAAAAAAATGATTAAGCTGAATAAAAACTAACAAAATAGAATATCCTGTTACACTTAAGAGCTCCTGAGAGGGCCAAAAAATACATTTCTCAAAAGGCCCCAAACCTCCTTTGGGCAGCCCTGAACTCCAAAACTAAATTCACTTTACTACGACTTTCACTGCGAAACCAATTCCCATAACGGAAACTATTTTTGGCTGAAAACACAGCTGATTGTTCATGTCCATGTTCAAAATAAACCCTTTTAAAAGAAAAAACCTAAACTTTGCATTGAAAGATAATCTAAGAATCAATCAATGCCCTTCACGTGAATACGTCTTGATTGCCATGTCTAAACCTATTCCCATCAAAGACAGAGAGAAGAGATCTGAGATATCTGCGGTACATCAAAAGAGTTTATGTAGCTAGTATTATGTGGCTGTAAATAGCTGCAGCAGAGATACAAGACACACTTACTGAGCACCGAGAGCTGAGAAAGTAGAAATGGAGAGGGATGAAAAAATAGAAAGAAGGGAAAGTATTTTACTTGCTTCTCCAGAAGCTCACGACCAGACAACGCAATCCTCAAAAGATACAAAAATCAACCAAAAAAAAAAACACACAATGTTTACAGCTAATAGTGAAAATGTCTGTGTTGCATCTTTGCCGCACATCAAGTCTGATCTCGCAGTTTATCTGAATTAGAAGTGAATATAAATTGTGACCAGTATCATAATCTATCTGGCTTACTCATATTTCCTCTCTCACTCCACTGTTGAATAACTAATAAGATCAAAAGGCCAACAAAAAAAACATCTCAAATTAAAAGATTTAAATAAAAACTGGACTTGAACTCATCTTTGGGGGAATAAAACCGACCGGACCAAACTGTGTCCAACCAGTTCATTACACAGAACTATAATAATAGTTTTATTTTTGCAGAATGAATGTAACGTTCAGGTACATGCTCACTTATTGGCCTATTCATTCTGAATAGGTGAGGAATGTTTATTTTTTTTTTACAAATACAAAAAGTTGTGACTTTCCCCTCCACTTCCCTCAGAGGGCAACACTAAGCATGAGGACATCCAGGGGGAGTTCTGTGAGCTCCACGGGGCCTCACTACTGGGGCTATACTGCCCCCCAGTGGACATGGCGTGAACACGGTGGACACCATTCTCTGCAATGGAGAGTGAAAGACGATCAGCATCATGGCATCATGCATAAGTAAAGAGTGTGTTCCGTCTCGTGTTACACGTCGTGTGGGGACAGGAGACACTTTGGGACACTTCGGCATCGAGTAGCCTTCACGAAGGTAAAACGGAAAAGTCCGCTGAGCCTGAATTGTCGATTTTTATCCACAATCTGTGCAGGACACGGCGTTTGTCCGACTTGGACTGTTGCTCTCAACATTCATCAGCTTACAGGTGAAAGTGCAAGAATGACCTCGTTTCATATTCACTTTTCTTTGCATGTAATCAGAAAGCGCAGACATTCATATACACACACTTTGTTGATTTCAGAGGGAACACAGAGTTAGTGACGCTGGATATCCCAACGCATCAGGAAATTAAAAAAAATGTAATATTTAAACAGAGTAAACTGTATTTCTGCCACACACACACACACACCCAGACAGTTATGCTCTTATATACACATGTTGACATTACTCCTGCTTGATCCTTAGAGCCTCTATGGCACAAAACGATTGCCAATTTCTCAAAATGGCCCCGACAGCGTGACTATAGATATGACAGTATGCCAGTTTGGACAAAAAGAGAGCGAGACATTTCAGAAAGAAATGATGAGAATGTGCTCTCTGTGGAGCAAAGGGAGTGAGAATAGAGATGGAGTAAAGTGATAGGAAATGCTTTAAATGAGAGTGCAAGAGTTGGAGAGGGTAAATGATGAAATAGAAAGAAAATGAATGGTATAAGCTAATTAAAGGCAAAGAGAGACATGGGGGTTTTAAGCCACAGTTGGACAACAAGATGGAGCGGCAGGAAGGAAGGAAGAGAATGAAGGTAAGTGCAGGAGAAATCTCGTTAGGAAGCACCGTGACAATAAAAGCACAATGCAGAGCCACTCCCTGATGTGCGAAAGTAAATCTTGATCTCTTATCTGCGAGAACACAAACTGTGTGTCACGATTTACGTCCCCATTCAACCTCTCTGCCAGAACACACATTTGAAAACCATAGATGTTTTTATCTGAGCGGGAGAGGAAAAAGAAATGTTTGGCGCGGAGGCATCTCTAGGGAAGATTTAGTGTCAGTGCTTTTTCGTCTTTTGCCTCAGTTACTTATAATATGTCGTGTGATGCAGGAGGGGAAAGACACTGGCGAAACGGGGTCAACCTGGGCTGTGTCGGCAGAGCCATCTCTAAATATTTACTAGGCATTGGACTTCCTCCAATTCAGCTCTGAGTCACCTAACATGAGGCGGTGACAGGATAAATAATGCAATTACTGTATATATTGGCCAGTTTGGCATCTTGACTAACTTATTACAAATTCATCCCTCAATTCAGGGATGCTTTTTAAAATACTCCTGTTTTTCATGCAGAAAAGTTGTGTAGAAAACTTCATTAAAAATCTACATGAGCGATAGTCGAAACACAGACTTTACAAAGCACAGGTCTTCAAAAAATATTTATTTTTTAAAAGGCTACTGATTTAAAGTACTGTAATGAGTTATTGTAATTCATTTCTTGCCACATTAAAACTACTCAAACATGGAGGCTTTTCAAACTGACTTCAGCAATCAAGCTGCCTGAATTAAAACAAGTATAAACACAGTAGAGGCAATAAAGTGAAAACTACAAGCAATTCGCTGAAAATATAGCGAGAAAGAAGAAAAGACCTTCAAAGCCTTCCCTCAAGTCTAATACAATCGCCATGTCATTACACTCATTTATTTGTTAGGCATTCTTAGACATGTGTTTACACCGCAGACGGGATTATTCCTCAGAAACTTGCAGCGCAATCTAAAAGTATCCAAAAAAAGTACACAATGCCCTGAACGGCGGACGTCATTTCCGATGCAAGTTGGAGGCAGACGCACCAAAGAAGGTGCGGAGATGGAGAAAGGTGCTTAAGGAAGTGTTGAGACATGCTCTCGTTCTCCAAGAAACAAACATTATTTCCCAGCCCCGGTAAACTGCTGCTATCTCTCCATCTCCTGCCCCGAGCAACCTCACTTAGTGCCTTTCCCTCCAGGGAGCTTTTTCTTGGCAAACAGGGCTGTTTATTTTACTAAAACGGGCCCTTCACTTCAGCTGGTTTGTCTAATTAAAATGTTGCGAAAGCGTCGAGGAGTAGGTATTTTATTTAACAGCTAATTGTGCTGACGCCAGGGACTGGGATATTTTATGCTTACACTTTCCAGGATCTTGGGGAAAGAACACAATTGTATACACACACACACACACACACAGACACACACACACACACACACAAGAGATCAGTTTCTTGCTCATTGGTGGGATGAATTTTAAACAGTCAGGAGTATCGAGTTAATCAGTGAGAATTCAGCGGGGGGATATCAGGTTGCCTTTTTAACAGGGGAGGACGCATGTATGATTAACGCACCGCTCCCCGTTGGACGGAGCAGAATAATTGTCTTGTTTACCAACAGGTGTTTTTAATCTAGACACAGGAATTAACAATCCTCGTTTGTGAGGGCGCTCAGGGGTTGTCATGTTTCGAGACGTAATGACTTGCCGTTTTTTTTTTTTTTTTTTCCTCGTCAACAGCTCGTGTCGTCCTAATTGAGTGTTTCAGGTCGACTCATTTAGACGAGGCGTGTTTATAAAAATAAATAAATAAAAGACGCTTCGTTATAGTGTCGTTATTAGTGTGAACAAGAGGGTGTTCACAGTGAACTTTGAGTCGATGCAATTCTGGCACCGCCCTGAAGAGGGGGCTGGCGAGGATTCATGAGACGCATTGTCACAATGAAATACGATCCAGGAAGTGGAGGAACAGGTTAATGTGTGTGAAAATGTATCAAAAGCCAAAACCACGACGCTCACAGAAATTATTTTACTACTAGAAAGTATCACAGGACGTAGAAATACGACATTCACAGAGGTGGTAATGACGGAGGCACACTTCACTTGCCTACATCACAGAAATCACTACAATAGTAAACAACTAATTATTATTTTCATTATCGATTAATCTGCTAGTTATCTTTTCTCGATTGATCTTACAATCGTTTTAAGTCTATAAAATGTAAGAAAGTTTAAAAGTCCTTCCATAATTTCCCAACGTGACGTCTTCATAACAAATCAAAACCCAAAAATATTCAATGTACGACCATATGAAGAGGAGGAGGATGACGAAAAATGACTCAAAAAGTCTAAAGTCATCAGACTGTATTATTAAAATTTTAATATTCAATAAAGTCAATTGACAGAAAATGAATCGAACACCTTTTTTAAGCCTTGAAAATATTTAGCATTATGAACAATTACTGCAGATTTACTGTGCTGAATAACATCCCTGTAGAATATGAAATACATTTATCATATTTTAAGTTTTTTACTTCCTGTTCTTTGGATATTCTGTCATTCTGGCAACCAGACAAACAAGGCAAATCACCTTACTTGAGTGTTATCAATAAAAAACTACTAGCAGGAATTTCCTTCTATAATTAGGTGTTAAAACACTTGGGCTGTGGTCTTCATTGGTTTAGGACAGTTTGGAGGGTAGTGTGAATTTGGTGCAGTTATTGAGGGTGTGTGATAGTAAAGCAGAGCTTGTATTCGCTTTTCACACGTCAGTCTCAATCTGACAGGTCGCTAAAGCACAGGTATTTTAACATCCAATCCAACAGTTCTGTGGCACAATCGTGCGAAACTGGGGGTGAAAATGAGAGAGAGAGACAGAGAGAGAGACAGAGTGAGACAGAGAGAGAGAGAGAGAGAGACAGAGTGAGACAGAGACAGAGAGAGAGGGAGAGAGAGAGACTGACAGAGACAGAGAGAGAGAGACAGAGAGAGAGACAGACACAGAGAGAGACAGAGACTGACAGAGAGAGAGAGAGACACAGAGAGAGAGACAGAGAGAGAGAGAGAGACAGAGAGCGACAGAGAGAGACAGAGACAGAGAGCGACAGAGAGACAGAGAGACAGAGAGCGACAGAGAGACAGAGAGACAGAGAGAGAGAGACAGACAGACAGACACAGAGAGAGACAGAGAGAGAGAGAGACACAGAGAGAGAGAGAGACAGAGAGAGAGAGAGACAGACACACACTGCTCATCAGTGATATACACACACACACACACTTATCGGGAGAAATTTGAGGTTCAGTATCTTGCCCAAGGACACTTTGACACGCTGACCGCAGAGACCGGGGATCGAACCACCGACCGGTGGACGACCTGCTAATACATCTTACAACGTAAATACAGGAAAACAACATGTGTTGTGTGTTCAATCCCCTGAACATGTGCAACCAAAACCTCTCGCAGCATCGACGAGGAAGCGGTGGACGGTCCGGAGAAATGTGTAGGAAGACGTTCACGTCTCTCTGAAAAGAGACTTACTCTGCATTTCTTTACAACTGTGCTCAGTGCAGAATTATAACAAACAACGGTGATAATGTAAAGATACAAGAAAAATACGTGTGTGAAATGCTTTAAAGTTATTGTCTGTGTAAGTTATGAAAACAAAGTAAAAAAGACTACAGATATTAAATTGTCTTTAATGGCCAGTGTCGATCACAAAACGCCGATCGAACCATTAAAAAGAATGATTCCACATTTATTCGGAGCAGCCCGTCAGCAAAGAAATAGACCTGCCGCCATAGCACGTCGTAAAAACTGCAAATTGACGTTTTCAGATTTCAGTTGTTGGACGCGAGCTTTAGAGGTTCTGACAGTGGCGTCAAACTCTCGGCAAGAAAGCGAACAAGCACATTTCCCCAAAATGTCAAACTATGTGTTTACTGAGAGCACATGCTCAGTCCGTCGGAAACAATGTTCCGTCTCTCGTATCTAAAACTCAAGTCAGTAATTTACATTTCTGCACGTATACACAGCCTCCTTTCTGCTCGTTCTAATTAAAATAAATCATAGTACCAGGCCGGGCTGAGGCTAAACTTTGAGCTTCTCTTTACAGCCCTCCACCCCTCCAGTGAGCCCGGTAGGATCCCAGCCTATTCAGAAAAGGGTTAGCCAGGATTAAAGGGTGTTTCTGTCGCTCTTATCTAGTGTTTGAGCACTTGATCACGGAGGCGTGCCCTAATCCGAACATCGATGCGGTTCCATCAACACGCTCTCCTGGAGCAACTCGCCAACAAAGGGGCTGCTGGGGCTTGTTTAGATGGGGTCCCCCACACACACTCACCCTCTCTCTCACACACACACACACACACACACACACACACACACACACACGGGAACACACAGATCCCTTTTTAGGAAACACTGTTTCTGCTGTTGCTCGCTTTGATAGTTGATGCCAAACGTCTAATCTCATAAACTTCTGCTTGTTCTGTGCTGACGGACTCAAGACTTAAGATCTGTGAAGCGTGCGCACGTGTGTCTCTGTGTGTGTGTCTGTGTGTGTGTGTGTGTGTGTGCGTTTGTTTGGAAATCTAAGTGGGAGATTAAGTCAGGTTGGTTGATCACCAGTGGATTTGTTTACAGCAGGCTTTAGACAGAGATGATAAGCTGTTTATGTCAGATCTGTCATGAATAATTGCAAATGTTTGGCCCTTCTGATGTGTGTAACATGATAGCCGACACGGGATGGGGGGCTTTCCATCAGTGTGGATAAGCAACCAGCAATTGTATATAATTTTCTTTAAATGACTTTACCTTTACTATTTGTTGTGATTATAATGTGACAATAGACATATTTCAACCTGCTGCTCAGATGTGAGAGAAGGATTTAGGCAGTGGGTCCAAACTTAGGGGTCAGGACCCCGCTGAGGGTAAGAAGACTTTATCAATTCTTTTCTTTTTCTCTTGTGAATGCCTCTAAAAATCAGTCAAATAAAAATACCTGAGGAAAGAATCATACATTGGTTGCACCGGACACATTTAGGCCGAGCAGTGAACTTGAGCCAAACGTAGTTAACAGCAGAAGATAAGAGTTTAACAATAAAGTCCACATTTCAGGTCAAGTAAGAACAACTGATTATTGGTGTATTTATGTAGACATCTCAGAGTTTATACACATGCACGTCTGCGAACAAGGCAGAGATAAACAGACTGTGTACGGTCAAACAAGAAGAAGAAGAAGAAGAAAAAAAAGAGCCTCTGCTTCCCTTGTGTGCCCGCTGGCTCTATTTGACAGGACTGTAGATCATACTGTTGGATGAGTTGTAATTGCAAGTGACTGTTCTGTGTTTCTCAGAAGTGTGTGTGTGTGTGTGTGTGTGTGTGTGTGTGTGTATGTGTGTGTGTCGGGGGGGAGGGGGTCAGTGGTGTTTTTGTAAAAATAAAAGGAGAAGTGTTGCGCTTGCTGTGGATTCTTTAGGAAATTGCTGTCGCACACGCAGGGGCTGGAGCCGGGGCCTGGCGACGGAGACAGGAGAGTCTGGCTCCCACAACCATTACTACGCCTGCTGGAGCCACGGAGGCCAAGCTGTGTGTGAGAGCGAGTGTGTATTTTGATAGCACTGCAAGCTTTTGGGGGCCAAGCCGGATACAAGTTGGATATGTAAGTGAGAGTGTAGATACTTGTGTTAGTATTCAAAAATATTTCCTCTTTTAAAACTACTGAGTTAAAATCACCCTTTTCACAATGTATACTTCTTCCGGTTCACACACGCTCTTTTCCTAATTCCAATTTCACCATTATCTCAGTTCTTTACAAGTATAATAACATTAAAGTACCAAAATCAACTCTTACGCTGTGCCTGCGTCTTTTTGATTACACAGGAAGGATTAATATTGAACATGGGGCAGTGCGTACTGTACATGGATGGATGTTTATGGAGTGTTTCTTTTTTCTTTTTTTTTTTAACTAATCACCACGAAGGTATAGCTATAAATCTCTGCAACTCAAACAGAAAGCTGGAGTCGCCACTCTGGAGAAAAACACAGACTAAACAACGATGACCCCAAATGCTGACCTTGTACACACAGACGCA
>CALSCE010009347.1:3671184-3691253 GCA_943593645.1 Bovichtus variegatus | reverse complement strand
CACACACACACACACACACACACACACACACACACACACACACACACGGTTGTCCCACTGGTTAGGTTAAAGACTTTCTTGGTACCAGCAAGAGGATAAAAAGGGTGGTGCCACGGAGCTAAAGGGCTTGTTCTCAGTATAGATTCATTATTTGTTCAATAAAACTTCACTAAAATTGCTTAATTTGTACCAACAGTCCAAAACGCAAAGATATGAACTCTACTATAATGTATGGAAATGCAGAAAACCCATCATATTTAATATTATTGTAAATAAAAGTCATTATTAAAACGTCCTAAAAGGATTAAATCGGTTTTATAGGTGTCGTGCTTCAGATGGGGGCTGGTTTGCTTAGAGATGATGGGGTGTGAAATAAAGCAGAAAGACAGAGAAGCCCACTGCATATTATTACTTTTAATTCCCGTCTTGCTGGTGAAGCAATCCACAGTAAATCCCCACAGAAGCTAAAAGTTGTGGATGGGTCAACTTTTTGCAGCAAATTGCAGCCAGAGCCGCACTTCGCCACTGCCTGATGTGTCTTTCGGTTTTATAAAGTACGCAATTTCCCAGAAGGTAATAAAAGTTTTGCTATTGTATACGTGTGGGTTATATTACATCAAAAGCAGGCAATAAAAATGTTTTGTTTTTTCAAGTGAGGGGGCTAATGAGCAAACTCTGCAATTCAACAAACATTTCTTATAGAAATACAAAGAGCTCCGTAATATTAATCTGTGGGAACCATGTCTTTGTTTGGGAAGGCTTGCGCAGTTATGAGAGTCTCTGTCTCCCTCTGCTGGAACAGGTTGTGGTGGTGGAAAATGGAGGATTTTAATCCTCATTTAATGGTCACACACACACACACACACACGTACACAGCACAGCACACACAGGGACATTTAGACTCTGGTGTAACCAATCATAGCACTAGGAGCAGTGGGCAGCTACTATACAGCGCCCGGGGAGCAGTGTGGGGGTCCGGGGCCTGGCTCAAGGGCACCTCGGCGGTGCCCAGGAGGTGCACTGGTGCCTCTCTAAGTACCAGTGCACCTCCATACGTGGTCTGATGCGAACCAAGGCAGAAGTTTGACCAGACTCGTGACCCAAGTCCCAGTGACTTCAATTTGCTCCCAAAACCCCACAAGAACTGTTAGGTCGACCTTTGACCTGATACCACATACAGGGGGCGACCTCATTTATCACCTGGATGTGGAGTGTTGTGATAAGGGGGGGGGGGGGGGGGGGGGGGGGGAGGGGGGGAGCGGGGTTGGAGGGGTGCATTTACCAATGTTGCTTTTTAAAAGGCTGAGTGTGGCAGAGCACTCTTGAAGGGAAAGGAGGCTTTTATGTACATGTACAAAAGTTACAGACAGAGAGACGCTGTCTGGTTTGATACTGATTGGACGGGGGGGAGGGGGGGGGCAGGGGATGCAGAGAGGTCAGGGAGTCAGGACTGATGAATGTTTTGTGATACTCAGGAGGGGTCTCTATGAGGGGGGAGCGCACTGTGGTGTGGTTTGAATTAGAGACAAATTGACCCCCTTAAAAAAACGTCTATGTATTTACTGTTGTGGCTGCGGAGAAAATGCTGCGGAAGACGTAGGAAGAATCGAGCTCATACACAAACGTCTTATACCCAGAAGGTATGCAAACAAAAACAAAATGTTGTGATATTTTGCCAAGTTTTCCCCATTTTTCTTCCAATTTTGCATGCCCATTCCTCTGTGCACTGCATCTTTTCTTTGCCAACCTTGCATCACCCATGCACAGGATTTTAAAGATATTTAAGAGAAACCCTCAGCTAGGGGACACAGGTGAGGTAGTTTAAACTGCAACAGGCTTGTTTCAACCCATAGGAGGTCAAAGCAGCAGCACTTTCCCTCTACACAAGATCTAATATGGACTTTTTGAGACACACTGAAACGGCAAAATCTCAAGAAAACACTAACTAATTGTGTTTTAATTACAGACAGACAGAGACAGATGTCCTGTGACGTGCCTCCCCTGTGTTGACAGGTCTAACAGGCCTTTTTCACAAACTTCTGTCACAGTAGGAAAGGCGGTCTGGTTAACTTGAAGAGAACTGAGCCTTTGTTAATGTTAGTAGTAACGTGCTCTTCCTCCTATAACAAGTCAAAATGTCTGCTCTGAAAAACGCGTAGAGACTCGTGTTCTTTTCATTTGAAATAGAGACGTGTAGAAATCAATTCCTTAATATTCTCTTCAGGTAAGTGATATTTATTCGATGATGATGTGGTGAACATTACAAAAGTACACAGCTGCGGTCCGTCCACAGACCACATTAAAGTAGTTCCTCTGTCTTACAGATCTATTGTCTACAACATCTTTTATATCTGCCGCCATTCAGGTATAGTCTTCTCCCATTGGTTGGCTGGGGCCAGCTCCTATTGGCCCCTTGTTGGCACTTAGGCGTGTCCACGGTCAGATCTTCTGTCACCCTTTTAAGAAGTGGTGCACTCTTACGTTTTTACAGTTTACAATATTGCATATTATTTCACGGTCTGTTGGTCATTCTTAGGCGTAGTCACTTAACTCAACAACATTTAACACTTCTGAAATAAGGAAGAAAATAAGGCACATAGTAATAGTTTACACATTCATAATACTTCTAAATAAGGACATAATAAAGGTGCATTGTAACATCTAATATATTGATTTTTATTACATTAGTGCCGACGAGAATTATGTAAAAGACCTCGAAGCAGTAATAAAAACGTCCTGTAAGTCTTATCTTATGTAGACTGTAGCACTCCAACAGTGAGCTCATGTGTGTCCAGTATGAACAACATTATTTATACCCTGTTAACAGCACAACAGAAAGCCAAAGGTAACACATCCTATATTTCAAAGTGTAGTGAAGAGTGAACAGGACGGTCCAGATTCAACTTAAGTGCACACCATAACAAACAGTTCTGACTCAATGAACGCAACGCAATGACAATAGCCTGTGTGTTACAATAAAGAGCAACAACAACGTCAGCCAATCTTGAAAGAAATATATAAATATATTATTTAATATCAATTACTTGATAAGTTAAAGAACTGAAATTATTAATCAATTATCAACATTGCTGATATGGCCTTGTGGGCCTAATAAATCAAATAAAACCATGTTACCTGAGAGTAGCTTGCAGGAGTCCACGTGCAGACCTGAGGTTAGTGTATCCAGGACTAGTTAGTCTTAGCTCATGATCATTTCCAACAGCCAGCCAAAATACACCTGAGTGGGACAGACATTATAAGTTATGGTGTAGCTTATACTATAGTTTGATGTATAGAGCCGTTTTTATTCCAAACTGCTGATATTTATAATGTGTATTGATACCTTTACACCCGTCAATGACCCCCTGTCACATACATCTACAAACACTTCCGACTGCTGTTGACGCAACCGGTGCGCTATGGGTCCACCGATTATACGCATGCGCACAATGGGCCTGTCTTAAATGCCCCCAACTGCGGTGTTGATCGCCACTTAGCTCACGCGCCGCCAGTTGGTGGACACGTGCGTCCCAGGTAGGAAGTATGCCGACACACAGTACGCACAGTACACACAGTACACACAGTACACAGTACACACAGTACACACAGTACACTTAACCTGTGGCAGAAAGTAACTAAGTACATTTACTTTTTTTTTTTTTTTTTTTGCCACTTTATATTTCTACTCAAGTGAATATTGTACTATTTACTCCTCTACATTTATCTGACAGTTACTCTGCAGGTTCATATTATTAATACAAAATATAAATCAACTAATGAATTATGATGTATTACTATGGATTAAGATACCTGGCTGTATAAAAAGTAATTAAAGTTAACTCCACCTTTATCAGCTGCAAAATTAAAATGATTTACACATTAATGGATCACTAATTATAATCCAGTGATATAATATATATATATATATATATATATATATACAGTATTATTCTGCATAACGAGTACTTTTAGTTTTGATACTTTAAGTATGTTTTAATGCTAATACTTGTGTCCCTTTAGATGTAGGACTATTATTTGTAACAGAGTATTTCTACACTTGGTATTATTAATTCTTCTGAAGTAAAAGACCTGAGTGCTTCTTCCACCTCATAATTTATCACGGTCTACTGAGCCACCGGTCCGGTTTAAGGACTGTGTTGGAGCTATTATTTGTTTTGTAGTATTAAATAATCAAACATTTATTTGTTTATTTTTATTGCTGTTTGTATTAAGTTAGCTTCAAGTAATTTGATCACAACATTAGTATCATTAGTTTAGTTAATTTGAGTATTTGTTTTGAGTGGTGCTTCAGCCACGAGTATATGTATAAATATAAATATATATATATATAAAGTATATCTGTAGACAGGTGGAGCAGGGGTTGGCACCAGGAAAGTGTCGTGTTCTTAATTTGAAATAGAGATGCGTAGAAAACAATTTCGGAAAACTTCTCTTCAGGTAAACGATATTTATTCCATGATGATATGGTAGCAATACAAAAGTGCGCAGCTGCGGACCCATTTCACTGTCCACAGACCACATTTCAGTAGTTCCTCTGTCTCACAGATCTCTAGTTTACTACATATTTTATACCCGCCGCCTTTCAGGTATAGTCTTCTCCCATTGGTTGGCTGGGGCCAGGTCCTATTGGCCCCTTGTTGGCACTTAGGCCACGCCTCTCAGCGCTTCTCTGCTCCAATCAGATCTTCTGTCACCCTTTTAGGTGGTGTACTCTTCCGCTTCAGTTTACAAATATTGCTTCTTATTTCACAGTAGATTGGCTACTAAGTTACTTAATTCAATAACATATCACATATCACATATTACATCTAAATAAGGAACAATAAGACTCATTGTAACAGTTTACATATTGATTATTCTCACAAAAGGCACATGTTTTTTTTACCAAAATAAAAGAGTCTGCAGGGGCCATTGTTCTTTTGTTTGTTTGCTTGCAAAACATATTAAAATGAACCACACAAACATGGAATTATTTTCTTGCGTAAGATCTGCTCCCCGGTGGCCGTTTGATTTTGAGTTTGTTTTTAGTTTTGTTGTTTTTATTTGAGGCCAAATCGCTACCACAGACTGGAAGAAGTACTCAGAACTTTTACTTAGCCTATGTAATACCCCAGTGTGGAAATACTCCATTACATGTAAAAGTCCTAAATTCAAGATTTGAAAGCTTTATTGTCATATGCACAACAGCTACAATCTTAAATCCCAGGCTCCTCCAACAATGCAACATACACATAGTGCAAGAAGAAATAAAATAGTGCAAGAACATAATGGCGCAATAATAAAATGCAGGAATATGTTAAAAAGAAATATACATATAGAATAGAATTAGATCAAACAGAATGTAAAAATGAGATATGGTACAGTAGAATGAAATACTGTACACTGTTATGTGGGCAGGTATGAATGAATAGGTTGTATAAACAGATGTGAATATTATATGTATATATTCTTCTTGTTCCGTCTCTTGCTGTCCTCTGCATCTTCCTCTTTCTGACCTGCATGTCCTCCCTCACCTCCTCCTTTGGCCTTCCTCTTTTCCTTTTGCCCTGCAGCTCCATCGTCAGCCTCCTCCTCCCGACGTACCCAGCGTCTCTCCTTTGCACGTGTCCAAACCAGCTCCATCCGAGAGACGGTTTGGACATGAGCTGTCCCTCTAATACACTCATTCTTAATCCTCTCCATCCTCGTCACTCCCAACGAAAATCTACTTAAACTCTGCAACCTCCAGCTCCGCTTCCTGCCCTTCTGTCAGTGCCTCCAAACCCTGTGTACGCCGCCCTGTACCTTCCCTTTCACTGCTGCTGGCACCCCTCGTGCCGCAAATGACTCCTGACACTTCATCCACCCGCTCCACCCTGCCTGCACTCCCTCTTCTTCACCGCTCTTCCACACTCCCCCGAGTGTTTAAACTCGGCCACCTGTACTCGTGGCATCCTTCGCCATTTCATTGTCCTTCCTCTCGTTTTATTTTTCTCTCTCCACAAACGTGTTAAACGTGCTTCCCTCTTCCCTCATAAAAACAAATAAAATCAAGGATGTACATTTGTGTTGTTTCCTGTTTCACTAAAAAAAAAAAAGTCAATTTTCAGTCTTTGCGCACTGGAGGTTCAAGATGCAACTATTTTGTGTCATTTTAAAGAATTTTTCTTTTTTTTTTGAAAGTCTGTTTTTTTGTTATCGGGTGTTTGTTTGGTCACGCAGTATTTGACATTATTGTTTATTATATAATTAATTTGACTGCTTTGACTGGGTGGTCTTTATTGAAGCGCAAGACCGCACAACAATAATATATTACTGTGGAATTAGGATATTATGAATATCTGTCTCGCAGAGTTGTGAATAAAAAAAATGAGACTGAATTTGCAGTGTTTACCCCACTGATGATGAATGGGGGCTGACTTTGTGTGTGTGTGTGTGTGTGTGTGTGTGTGTGGACTCATTAGCTGTTTATATACACAAGGGAGCTTTGGATGAATGACCCTTCAATACCCTGAGGGGAAATATCTGTTGCATGAAGTACATACAGAATATAAAGCAAATATTAGCACAGCATTAGGATACAAAAACAAGACAACGCTGACAGAAACCAGACATAGTAGAAATCACATTTAACTTGTATCTTAGTTCATATACTAACTGCCAAAGTCATTCCACGTCCGAAACAGGTTAAGCTGCCCAACAAGGAACATGCGGATGTTTTGAAAATGCAGTAACTCGATGTCTCTTCTCTCTTAAGACTTTATTTTACTCTCAGAATGATAAAACAGACACTTTTCAGCTGAAAGGTTGTAAACACACACGGAACGTAGCGACATTTGAATTTTCAATACACAAAAAGTCTGGGTTCGATACAGCTGATGGTGCACATGCATATTAATGTCACGCTGTTTCTTAGCAACTAAAACAACACAGGTTGGCAGCGTGAGAAAACATTTTCCTTGAAATGGCTCTTCAGCTGGGACTACAGCCTGACGCGTCTCCTTTAAACCACACGGTGGCAGCCTCGAGCCCACAGTGACGTCATCATTTCTGAAATTACAGTGAAATGTCCAACAGGTGATAGTGTAAAAGGTCCCCCTGATTAAAGTTGCAGTGTTGTGAATGAGCTTCACATTCAAAGTCATAACATGTGCAGTGAGTTCAAATGTGTATAATGTCTTTAAATAGGACAAAAATCAAATGGTACACAAGTCATCTGTGGTTTTGAGGGCAGTTATTCGCCGTATTACCCTCTCTGCAAAGGATACAGCTGATAAGAAGGTTTACTAGGGAGAAAATATAACAAAAATAAACTTAAAATACCCCAAAATCCTCGTCATGTAGCTTTAATAAACGGCACAATAGCACACACGTTATGCGCATGCGAGAAAAACTAGTGAAAACTAAAAGGGTGGTTCCAGTTTCTAATTCCTTTGTGGACACTTTGAGATATTAACTAAATTATTACACAATTTCATTGTAATAAATAAAGTGAATCTGCAGCACGGAGCCCCCTTTTTATGGTTTTTAGTAAACTGGAATTAAACTGGATTTTTATGTATTTTTATGGCCTAGTGGTGAATTTAAAGTATCCTGACACACTGTGACAACTTCAGTCGTGAGGAAATAATTGCCTATTGGCTATTGATCCTATAATCCACTCAGTTGCTCCTTTGATTACGAGACTTGATGTCTTCTTTCACTTTAACCCACAGTGTTGTGGTAATTGTGTGTAAACTCCAAGCTCTGTCAGGTCCAAATCGGCTAATGTATTGTGTTTTAATATCACATACATTTGACAATTCGAAAGCTACTTAATATAAAAAAAAATATTGGCTACTTATTATAATGATTATGTAATTAAACATTTATGGGGTTTTTATTAAGCAGTTCTGTATTTTAAATTGAAACAATACTAGCAAGGACTACAGTATAATGAAGCATGTTTTATAAATGAGTTACAGTATTATTGTTATACAAAAAAAAAAACTTTACTCCAGAGATGTAGGATGTAGGGAACACCAGCTGAGGGCGCTCCACGACCAGTTTTAAAGAAATGTGTGTGTGTGGGGGGGGGGTGTGTTTCGACCAGGCATGAACCTGGAAACAATGCTGGCAACTGTTCAGGGCAGGAACACAAATCTGGCAGCACTCAACCGAAAACAAAAGTGGCTAATCATCTAACTTCCCCTCACTTTAGGAGATCAATAGGTGTTTAAAAGCTCAATCCGCAGACTAGTTCACATCACAAAGGCAATAAGAGATTACACACAGCTGCTATGGATTACCTGAGAGGCTCTCACAGATATGGTGGTAAAAAAAAAAAAAAAAAAAAAAAAAGTTAACAAGATTAACTAGAAAATCCCTTTAATCTTTTTTTGGTTTCATCAGATGTGCATTTAGAGTTTATAAAAAATAAACTTTGTTCTTTTTTCGGCTAATCAAATTAATGATAATTCAATCTATAGGCTGCTTTTTTCTTCTTCTTTTTTTAGCAAAAGGTTTACAATAACCAACACCAAGTGACAAGCATTATATTACTGTGTGCCCTTTGGTATTTTCTGTGATATGTACCTATAGTAACCTCGTGTATAATCTGTGTGACGCGCTGGCTCGTTCACCTCACTGTGGTCATTTACTTGTAGGTCCATATTAAATAAACAACATTTATTATGGAATAGAAAATATCTTTAATATCCCAATTGGCCCATATAAGATTTCCATTTGAGAACAAAGGTGACATGTCCGGATCTGAAATCAAGAATCCGGAGAAAGGAAAGGGGAGGAGGGGGGGGTCATTTATCAAGGGCCCCTACGGCTTGCAGCCATCATGGGCCCTCCACCAAAATGTAGACCGACGTCACCGCTTCCGCCCTGCACACCCCCCTCCTCCTCCTCCTCCTCCTCCTCCTCCCCCGGCGTCGTTGGAGCTGATCGGCTGCCTGCAATCCAACATGGAGTAGAGAGAGATGGGGCTCTAGCGGGGCCACCCCTCGGTAACAACAGCGACGACGCGCTTTTTACGCACAACTGGAACCGGAGTCGTCGGTGAAAACATGCGCCTTAGGACTTAAAAACGGAGTGTGTGCCTTGTGTGTCCGTGCGTGTGTTTGGGGAGGGGGGGGGAAGCAGCGAAGAGAGGAGCTGGATTCGGCTACTAAATTGTCTGTATAGGCTACGTTACCTACTGGAGGCGATGGGGTATTAAAGTTCTAGGAAAGGGGCATTCGCGATCCAGAAGAAACTGTGTCTTCGGGGAGAAAAGAGGGGAAAAGTGAGAAAAAAAGAAGACGGGAGGTACAGCCAGGCGAAGGCAAGCCAAAGAGCCGACACTCGCACAAAGGCGCAGGGGGGATTTATGCGGAATTGGAGACAGAATCGGAGGAGCCGCGGTGAAAGAATGACGAGCGAAAAGTATGCAACCGCCGTGGTACATTACCTGAGGTGAAACGAGAAAATGATAGAAGAAACACACCCAAACGAGTAAGTACTGTGCTTCAAAGGTCTCTCTGTCCGTCTCTTTTTTCTCTCGCTTCTCCCAGTGCCTACAAGTTGTGGATGATCAGGGCAACTATGTGGAATGTGCAGCCCGACACTGTACTTCCAAAGCTGGTGCTTCGTGTACGTTTTGCATTTTATTTTATTTGATTCACTCGATGCTGCTGTGAAGTAATGCATTGACAAGAGGGTTTTTTTTATTTTTTTATTTTTTAGGGCCCCCACCTTGGTGTAGACTAGTCTCGAGAAGGCAAGAGAGAGAAAGAAGAGGAGTAAGAGGAGGAGGAGGGGAATAAGCGTGGGTGGATCGGAAACATTTTCTGAAAGGGTCTGAAGCGAGAGAGCAGGCCCTGTTGCAGCGTAACTTAGAAACTCAAACACGCCCCGAAGTTACACCTTTTTTTATTTGTTATTTATAAATCCACTAAAACAGCAGCGAGCTCACGCACCTCGTGTTTGTGCATTGTTCAGTAAAAAAGCAAAGAGAAACCCGACGGCGTTTACAGAGGCAGTTTCGGCTCGTTATTTTGGCCGCATCTGTGTGTTTGCTTCCAACCGAAGGGGGAAGTCTCACAGGATATGAGATATCCGATATGCCTCATCCGCCATCTCTTTCTCAATCGCCCTCATTTGCATAGCCTACCGCGCTCCATAAAAAAAAAAAAAAAAAAAAAAAAAAAAAAAAAAATACCGATTGTAAACGACGACTTGCCCTGAACAAAAAAATACGCGTCTGCTTCTCTTTTGAGTCGAGCCTCATGAAGCTCGTGCATCGTGCGGCGGCGGCGTCTCGCGACATGTAGCTGACAGAGCCGTGCAGTGTGCAGGCCCACAGACCCACGGGCCTATATGGAAGCGCTTGGAGCTTAAAATTAGCTTCACCGAGAAGGAACAGTAGCTTGATCTGAGCTACATGTAACACTGGCACAGCGCGAGCAGCCCTTTAGTGTGAAGGTTAGTTAAGACAAACACGGATAAAACACAAGCATAGTACCAACAGTGAATAGTGTTTATTTAAAAAAAATAAAATACAAAAAATGCAATGCTAAAAGCTCTTTTTAAGGCTCGAATCAAAGTGTGTAGACGTCCGAGCAGGCGTGCCAGCAGCATTTACATTTAAATAATATGTTTTACAAGCCCATTAGCTTATATATCGACAGCTCCTGTCTCTGTCAGGCTACACGGGGCTGTGCTCTGCAGGAATGCCTGCCTTGCAGATCTGTCGGCGGGGGTGGAAGGGCGAAGGGCACCGTAGGGGATGTTTGCGCTGCTGTGGCGTGACGCCGGCTCATTCATAAAAGCCCTCTAACCTTCAGCGCGTCCCCATTCATGCCTGATGGCCGTACTCTGCTCTGTGAAGCCTGCGTACTGAGAGGCTGTGTGTGCCCGGCCACAGGCACGGCATGGAGGGGGCTGAAGTCGAGCCACGGTGCGTGCCGTGGTTCTTTTCTCGTGGCGTGGTGTGCAAATTGGACCACGCCCACGACGTGACGGTTGATTGACTTCCGTTTACAAAACAAAAGCGTTTTTGTCCTACTAATAGCTAATGCATATTTAAATAATGTGTTTAAAATAATTTTAAAAAAAGACAAATATGTTCTTGTTGATCCTTCTAACAAGTTTGTGACCTTTTTTTATATATATAACAAAAAATAAGTTGCATTAAGCTAACAACTTAGTTCTATTATTAGCTAGTGATAACTTGTAGTTGCATAGACTTCACGAAAATGGAAATAAAGATGGTGTGATGGGAATATATGTATCATTGAACCCCCGTTAGTCTTATCTCCTGAATATTTAAAAATATATATATTTATTTTCCCAATCTCATCTAAACACGGAGGCCTATTTGGTTTCATTTCATATTTATTAGCAAACTGTTGTGTACTGTTAAATATAAACACTTTGAACTGAAATCGTTACACTTCTGCAAAAGTGCAATGAATGCTAATGTTATTTTTCTTTAGCGCTGATGCTAACATGCATAACTCTTGACTGACCAATGTCTATCTCTTGATCCTCGTTGGCTCACTCATGTCCAGACGTGGTTGATTTTCTAACGTCCGTCGGCTGCAGATCTTTGGCCACAGTCGGTGCTTTCACATCTAAATATGCATTGGCCTGCAACCTGCTGTCTCGTGTCACTTAGCTCAGAAAGCTAACAGTAAAGCAAAGCAAAGGAGCATCTAAAGGCTCATTAAACTGTTTCAACACATTAGTGTGTTGCTGTCGTTTTGTAATGGTAAAAGAACATTTGGCAAGTTGTTGTTTACTTTTATTTAAAGCACATCGACATATAATGCTCAGTTTAGGTTTATGAAGTATTATTTTTGCATTGTACGGCAATTTAAAAAAAACTCTTTCCCCACATATGTAAGCTATCCTCTGAAAGAAATGTGACCGTAACCTTTTGGTGCCACTATGCTGCGTCATACTAACACGTTTATTGTCCGGAAGAAATGCATCATTGTGCCTGTTATCGGCTATATTGTTGTGGTTTTCTTATCAGAAATAAATGCCTGTCATGAGATCAAGGCAGGGTCAGGATATAAAAGACGCACCTTTTTATACCCTTTGTGTCACTCTAATAGGTGCAGCCCTGTAGATTTACCTCTGATTATGTAGTCTGTGTCACATGTTTGCTATTTCACAACTGCTTTTGAGGTTTTAATTGTATGTCTGCGGCGGTCCTTTCTTCTGATGATGGCTAGTGAATGCACTTCTAAAGGCCTCGCATGCTCGATGGCCCCATCGCACGGGACGCGTCGTTTTAAGTTGACTAACAATCAAACGATAGTAAAAGCGAGTTTCTACACAGAATCGTACAACTTTAAAATGTGTGGCTACCAGAGATGTGCTCATAAATGTCTTGGGAATAAGTCATTCAGCGTGAACATTTTAAAATGACTAGGACTTGAACCAAGACACGACAGATTAGTTCACTCATCGACTAAGAGGGGACAACCCTAGTGTCAGTTTGGCTTTCAGCAGGCAACGGGATTGCAGGCACACACACGTATTCTGTACATGCATTTTGTGTGAGGGCCTTTTATGTCCTGAACTTAACTATAACCTCAGCTATCGTGTCTTTTAATTTGGAGGATGTGCCTCTTTGCCCTGTCCTTCTGAGGGCATTTATTACCGTTTTTTTTTTTTTTTTGAAAGAAGTACAAGATCTCTCTTGCACACACACACACACACACACCCTGTAGAGTTACAACAAGAGTAGAGGATGTATTGATCCTGTGTGTGCTGCTGCAGGGTCAGCATGTGCACAGTCAGTATTGGACAGGAGATGCCCGGTGACATTCAGCTAAGGTCAACGTAGCAACGAAATATAATCCATCCCTGAACAAAAAGCACTCGTCGACCGGCAAAACGCAGCAGTGAGGCGTTAGCGCATCTGCATGTTCCCTCGGCAGCTCTGTTCTGTTCCTCACACGCATATTTTTCTACGTTGGCAACATTTGATATTGAGGCTATAATAAACTTGACAGGTGTGGAATTTCGGGACACCGAAACAATGCAAAATTAGCAGAATAACTCGTAATACATTCTAGATGCTGTGGAATCACTTGGTCGCTGCATCTGCATTGGAGAATCACTGAATTATGTTAAATTTGCACATTTAGTTTAAAGGAATAGTTCGGCTATAGATGCATCAGACACTGTTGCACAACTTGGTGTGTTGAAAAGTGCATTTACTTTTCCTGTTGTACCCACTTCCCCTCAACTGGCCTTGTCTCTTACTTAACTTAAGTGATTTCCTACATTTATACAATACAGCAACAAGCCAGAGGACCTTTTTAATGTGTTGCATGCATCTGTTAGTTGTACAAATATTGATCACGATACAGACAAAAGAGCTTGTTTTTATTTTTTGTACTCAGAAAGTGAGACTTGCCCCCCTGACTTCGAATGCAACATGTGTTGTAGCCGCATTGCATTGTGGTTTGTTGAGGCTGCAAGTAGTGTAGAAAATGGTCTTTCTGACTGTCTCCGAAAATAATTCTATGGTTCTGATCCTGAAATTTGACAATTCAAGTTGCTTTAGACTGCTGAAATATTTTCTTTTGTCAAATTCTATTTATGGCTATATATATATGGCATATACTGCAAAAAGTGTACACAAGTGTAACTATTCATGAGACGGTGTGGAAAGAGAGAATAATAAAGTGTGGGACGGGAGACTATTTCATAAACAAAAGAGAACGGCATGAAGAAAAAACAAACGTGACATGACAATCTGCAGAAATAAGAAAAATATGAAAAATCAAGCTGCAAAATGGGCCAGGAATATCTTGACGAGACGATCTATTAGAGTAGATATATCTGGATCAAGTCCATATGATGATATACTCTATATGGATCCACAGGTGATTAACGTAACATGCACAAAAACAAAGCCAATATGGATACATACTCCAGTTTCACAAACTTCTTTGGCATTTTTTCCCCCTCTCTCTGTACTCCCCCTACACACTCACACACTCGCACGCATCATGTGGAACAGATCCTTGTTCACAGTGTTTCCTGTGTTTTACAGAGCAGCTCATCACTGGTTGCTATCCGGAGCCTTTATATAAGGACTCGAGCTGTTTATATCTGGAGACCAGACAATGGACCCAGATTGTTTGCCTTTTTAAACATTTTTTTTTTTTTTTTTTTTTTTTTACTAATCTCTGCTCATCAGCTGACTGGATGACCAAGATTATAATAGCTTGAGTTTTCATTCACTTCACTCAGTGTTTTCCTCTTGTCATACAACAATCCACTGTGCTGGTTATTGGAGACTCACATTCTTTTCAGCTCTTCAGTGAATGAACTCTGTGACCTTTCACTTTTTAAGTAACCAGTTCAGGATTATAGTCTATTTATTCAGTTTGACATCGTGGTACCTGGATGATTGTCTTAAATCAACACATGCGGTATAGTTTGCGTGCATGTTCTGATGTAGACAAATACTATTTTTCTGTACATCAGGTGCTCTGTTGTTCCGCCACATTTTAAAGGAAAGGAGACCGTTTTGTAGGACAAATTTTAAAGTTCACAGTTTGCTTTTTGTGTCTGACCGTATGAAATAATTTTGCTGTGCAGGCTAAAGAGTTTACTCCTGATGCATACAAGTCGGTCTCTGTCTTCGCCGGTCTTGGTTTATGCTTAGTCACTCTTACGCAGCTTCAGATCTTTGGCGATCTCGCCTACACTAAAATGTAAAACGCAGAGATTCACCGTCATCTGAAGTCATGTCAGAGGGATGCTTTTTTGGAAACTGGGTGTTTTTCATGTCGAAATGAAACAAATTCTCCGACACATAGGGAAAGACTGCAAGCTATTTAAAGCTAACCGCAAATAGCATCAGGAAACATTGCAGCCCATCATGTGTAGTGGTAAATATACCAACATATTTAGACTAGGGAAACCCTCGGAGAACAGTCTTCCTTGTGTTCATTATGCAAATAATTTTCAGTTGGTTTGGTGCCCTGGAGCCGGACCGCAGGCCGTCCAATTACAAGATAAACCATTGATGTCTGACAGTTTATGTAAATGAAGACTACCTGATCAAACACACCACGGTTGACATTTTGAAGGGTGTCGTTCACAGACGCAGAGAACATTAGCCCCTCGTCACTTACGTTTGATCCCAAGCGTTAATCCTAACACAGTATAAGAGGATATGAGGCATTAGAGAAGGTGTTGTTTGGCTTTCCAGTCGCTTGTAAGAGGTTTAGAACCAATTAGCTTATTTTCACTATCGTTTCCACCCCGATAGAAGTGGAGGGGCTGCACAGGCTCCTCAAGGCCGACGGCGAGCCGCTTGGATGTTGGAGCTGCAGCACATTTAGCCTTTAGCACATAGTTGTTTTTTTTGGATCGAACTTATCGCAGTTTGCCAATTTGTTTGTCCAAATATAGGTCATTAAGGCTGGACTAATAATGCAGAGTTTCACAATAACTGAATTCCGAGTGATTTTTGAGGCTTTTAGCTTATAGCAAGTTGTTGTTACTGTTAGACCTGAGAACAATTGTGACTGACGGCATTTAAAAAAAAAAAAAGTATTTTAAAATTCTATAATATCTGAATCAATTTGGCTCCCAAAGAGATTATTAACCGTTGTTAGTCTGAAGTGGTGTTTGTGATTTGGTTATGGGAAGTTCTCCTCACGTCAGCAGCCTGTGCTGCCCAGACCGACATGGGAGCGCTCCATATAACTGTGGCTGATTGACAGAAAGCCGATCAAACTTCCCCTCAGGAGCCTCCAGGGTCAATAGTTGTGAATGAACCCCACACACACACACACACACACACACACACCACTCTATTTCTGTCTTTTACATGCTCACGGTGAAATGAAAATATGAATGAGGGCCTAAATTGAACTTTGCAAGTTTTTTTTGACTAATTCCTCATGTTGTATTTACAAACTAAAATGTCAAAAGATGTGTTATTTTTAATTAATCCACCTCACGTTGTCAACATCTTCTTGTTTTTGTTTATTATAAAAGTCCGTCACACACATTTGCCCACACTTTTGATTAGTTCCTCTTCTTTGTCTGTTTATAGCTTCCCCATTTACATCAGAAATGTACTGAACCAAAAACAAAGTTGTTTTTTTTTTTTTAATCATAAATCCCAAAAAACAAATCATTGTACATGTATAATAAATACTATATTTGAAGAAATTGTGTATTCTCAACAAAATCCATTTTACATTGCTTTGAACTATATTGTTTGTAAGAAATGCTGGAACTTTTTAAGCAGGAGGTAGAAATAAAAGGGGGGAAAAGAAGATCTAATGTCGTTTTATTAAATGATTTAATTAATTATTTAGTCAATAAAAGGTCAAATAGATCCAGTAAGCCTTCCACCTGCTAATAGAGTCCAAACAATAGTTTTAAAAATCCAGAGACATTAAACCAACTGATGTGTAACAGAGAAAATCAGCAAAATCCTCATGTATGAGCAGCTTTGAGTATTTTCACTTGATACACAACATTTAATCAACTATATGGTTCTGCACTCTATAGTGGTCATTGCTGTTGTATCAGGAGTGAACACTGTTCACCAAAAGTACAAAACAATAATGAAATAATCCTGACTGTGAAGCCACTTCCTGATCGGCAGAGACGTGTGTGTGTGGGTTGTGTGTGTGGGTTGTGTGTGTGTGTGTGTGTTTCTGTTGATCAGGCAGAGGTGCGGCCAGTCATTCCTTATCAGAGGAAGTATAGCCGCCCTTATCACACATGGCTGGGCTGCCCTCACTGGCCCTTTTATCTGTCACACATGAGCTGGATTCCAGACCTGATAATCAGCCTGCTCCCAGCCCTCTTTACTGTTTTATTGCAATACTGTTGCACACAGACCACGTCAGGTATTTGCAAGGTCCAGCTCACTAAGTAGCACTCCTATTTTAGTATATGCTCTCAAAGAATGTATTAAAAAAGATTGTTCCAGCTCTAGTTTTGTGGGGTTTTGATAGTAAACACAGAGAGAATGTGGCTTACAGGCAAATATATTTACCCAATGGAGCTTAAGAGTTCATTGACGGTGCACTAATGTGGCTTGGCAGGGAATCTACAGGTGTGTACTCCACCTACAGCTCATTTCCTCCATTATGATACAGACTTGTTTGCAAGGTGTGGACAAGTTATAGAAATAGAAAGTCTAGAATGGATCCTTCACAGCAGTGCACGTAACAAAACACAGAAACCAGGGAGACATTTGTGACGAGTTTGTGTTTGTATAGAATAGTTTGCACCTCATTACAGAGCATAAGGAGACAAACTATTGGATACTTTGAGCTAATGAGGCAGATGCAAGTTTAATTCCGCTGTATTTGTTTAATATTCCTGCTCGTAAATCCTGGCTAGCTTTTGTTAACGCTGCTATAATCCAAATGTTTTATTAACAATATATCACATGAGCACCTGTGAACTTGTTTTCAGCC
The DNA here is from genome assembly GCA_943593645.1 of Bovichtus variegatus. Lineage (NCBI taxonomy): Eukaryota > Metazoa > Chordata > Actinopteri > Perciformes > Bovichtidae > Bovichtus > Bovichtus variegatus. The sequence goes on along the minus strand of CALSCE010009347.1, from coordinate 3,673,806 downwards.
GCAGACTCTTAAAGTCCCCCGTCCACGCTTCCTGCTCGGCACCAAGGAGCAGACTGACGGCGTTAGTGAGTAGCTGGTGACTGTAGCAGCGAGACCAAAACAAAGCTGAAAGGAGCTCAAATATTGGACTTTCATTCCCCATGTTGTCCAAATGAGTGCTGGTGTTGCTCTGTGGCTGCTGGGTGTGTGAATAGGCAGCACGTTAGCCGTTTCAACTTTACGAGGTGATTATATATCGCCGCAGTTTACACCTTTTTTTGTGTCCGCTGCCTCAAGTGGCTAAAAACATCTGTTAATGCAGATTGAACAAGCATATGATGCGCAAGTAATAGTGCTAAATTATACCGACGGTAGCAAGCCATAGTCATTCATTCCCCCAGAGAAAGTCTACAAATGTCTGAGCATTAAGTGGGGCACCTACAACCTATGCTGCCTCACGGCTGCAGCATGGAGCTGCTGGTGTGTTTGCAAACCAGGTTGTTGAATTTGGTGCTGTGAGCGATTTTTAATTTTAATTTAATTTTTTTGTCACGATGCTCACTTTCTGTAGCTCAAACTTTTATATTTTCTGATATTGAACGGCTGGCGTCTACACCAGCTGGAGGAGCTTGTGAGTCATGTTGGGAGGAAGTCAGCCAGCAGTAAATTACAAACGCGGCCTAAAGACATGAAAAACATTCACAAGACATTGACCACCAACAGGCAACAGTACGATGTGCTATAGTGACAGAGGTTGAGCAGCTATAAAGTAATGCCTATCTTTTAAGAAGTAAGAGCCGACACACCCTGAACGGCTCATATTAAGTTAGAAGAGGATGTGATGCCTAAATTGCCGGCTCTGTCCTTATCAGTGAGGTGTTGACTTCCCCCTCGATCTTCCCTGTAAACTGACTCATCGCTCATCTTTTGACCCATCATTTCACCTGAAAGAGGCTTTGCAAAGGGCAGCCTTAAACACGAACACAGGCCGAGCCTTGGATGTGAATTGTAAATCGCCCGGAGCGCAAAAATATTTGGTCATATTTGGAGAAAAAAAAAAAAAAAAGAGTGCATGAAGTTTTGTGTGTGTGTGTGTGTGTGGAGAAATCTGCACAAATGGGGGGGATTATAAATAGTGTTTCCACCGCCTTTTTCTTAAGGCGGACGTCACTCCTCTTTTCAGCATCTGTACCTCGTGCCACATTCGTGTAGACCGAATTAGATTCACAGTTCCCAAATGTACCGTAGTGTATTTGTGCATGAATGTGTGGTCACTCCCAAGTGTATTAAAGTGGCGTGTTGCTGCTGGTTGTGGCTGTCTGTGTGTTCCAACCACAGATTACAGGGTATGTCGGCAGACAGGGCTCTAAACATGGGTCACAAGACAGACCAAAATGTGACAAGTTCATCTCAGAGAGCCGATAGCCGGTATCGTGTATCTTAAAGCACATGTGCTTATATAGCACAGAATTTTAATGTTATTTCTGTATGTGGGGAGACTGGATGTGTGGTTCTGCATGTGAATGGTGTCGTACATGTGTTTGAGTCATGTTAAACCGCTGTGCTGCTTGGATTTAAACGCAGCAGTGTGGATTTTCAGTGTCAGAGCTGCTCTGGAGGCGGAAAAGCTGTGACTTCCTACAGGAATCAAAGTCCGTTTAGTGGTTTGTCGCTACAATATTTGTTGTCAGATAAGGCGAAGTTGTTAGCAAAGCTCGCTAACACCAACTTCATCCAGACACGATACGTACACGCTACATGGCTAGCAAGTTTGTCTCAAGATGAGTGTAGTTTTTCTGAGTAACTCGACCCAGATTTTTATTATTAGTCAGTTTTTCAAACCTACTCTTTAAATCCCTTCTCTTTTTTTTGTATTTCTTTATTTGTTTCCACCATGCAAAGACTTTTCAACCACATGAAATTACAAAAATGGGCATAAAACCAGCAATTTCGTGAGACGTGATTGGTTGTTTAACTTATGTGTCTATGTTCTTGAGATGTATGCCTGGAATATCTGTAGCTCTTAACGTGGGGAATGTGCTTCATTGGCTGTTGGTTTTTTGTTTGTTTTTATGTTTATTTTAAATCTCAGGCTTATGTCGGCATATGTGATTTCATATGTTTTTCTTTTTTTTTTTATTGTTATGTCTGGTCTTGATGCAGCAGTTTCCCCTTCTCCAACATAATTCTCAATAAAAGTAACCTTCATGTCAACCACAGTAAATACGCTCGTCCAACATCTAGCAGCAATCGACCGGGAAGACATAAAATAATATAAATTAAAAAGCCGGTTACTAAAAGCCTAGCTGACATTTTATATTCAGTATAGCCTCTGTGGCCTCCGGCTAGAAACTGTAAGGTAAGATATATTCCTTCCTTTCAAGATCAGGAGATAATGGAATTATAAATAGATCATTGATGTTTCCATTTTGAATTTCCATTATTATGTTTGTTGCCATTCAAGTTTCCCACGTGGCTAAATATTTTTCCTCCTGCCCATTGTGGTTTGATGAATGAAATGACGCCTGCCTACAAAATGCACCACAAAAGGTCGAGTCAGCCAATAACAACTTCACTCCTCCGTCATTGTCTTTAAGTGTGTGTGTGTGTGTGTGTGTGTGTGTGTGTGTGTGTGTGTGTGTG
>CALSCE010009347.1:3639327-3671174 GCA_943593645.1 Bovichtus variegatus | reverse complement strand
TGTGTGTGTGTGTGTGTGTGTGTGTGTGTGTGTGTGTGTGTGTGTGTACCTTGAGGGATATTCTGTGGTTGCTTTTCTGTACGAGCTGTTTGTCTTCTGTCAGTCTGTCCGTCATTCAGTCACTTTTATGAATGTGTGTGGGCGGGAGCTGGTGAACCAGTTTGTGTGTGTGTGTGTGTCAAATCCCTGGGACTGTCTGTAAGCTAATTATATAACGACACCTCTCTCATTCACTCCCACTCGTCCTCTCTTTCTCTCTACATCCCTCTGCCACACACACACATGCAGCATGGATGGAATACACAGAGGTACATCCTGTTCTTGTCAGATCATTCTGATTCTGGATTGTGACCATGTTCATTGTGTCCCTGTGAGGGTGGTGGCTGCCATGCTAATGCTTGAGAATGTCTTGTATTTTACAGTGCAGCCTCCATTGTGTCGTCTCATGTTGTAGTCACTGACGACTCTTGACTGCAGAGGGAGTTTTTGTCGTGTATTGTTTCGGACTGCTGTGTAGACTAAAGTGCAGCTGCAGTATCTGTTGTATGCAGGTTGCACAAACAGGCTGGTGTGTATTTGGAAGAAGATTACTGTGGTTTAGGCTAACTATCATTGTCATTATCAATGCATCTGTTTATAAATAACAATTAGTCTATAACATTTCAGAAAATAATGATAAATACCCGCCAGATACCAAGGTGACGGCTTCAAATTGCTAGTAAGTATTTACAATAATAAGCAAATCCTCGCTTTTGTCTTTTTTATTTAATAGTTTTGTCCATTGACTAATAGCAACTTAAATTCTTATTTCTGCTTTTATATTATGATCTCTCATTTGACTTCACATATGTTGCAATTTTACTTTAATTTAGACTTTTTAAAGTTATTATGACCAGATCATTTTGTCTTAATTTAATGGTGACGCTAAATGTAGAATGTGGATGATTAATATATATACTGTGTATCTAACCACTAGGCCGCTCGATAAGGGACATTTCTTCCAAATACTCACAGGGTTACCTAAATGTTGACCCGAGGTGGTAAACCGTGCAGATTGTGACTCCTCTTGTCTCGTGAAAACGGCTTAAAACAACAGCCGCTTTTGTTAAATAGTCTGCATTTGCTTTGTGAAATATGAATTCTGCACTGTTGTTCTGTTGGTTTTATTTCACAAAATTGAATGAAAGAAAGTGATGTTGTAAGGTGGCGCGCTTCTGCTCTTTACGGCCAAGTATCTTATTAATTAAATAATCATCTGATGTTGAAATTCTCTTCTCGAAGAAGCAAAACCGAGCTACATTTACATTAAAGTGTGTGTTTGTGCAGACTTTTCCTGGTGCGACACCTCCCACCTCAGCACAGCGAGGACGAGGCAAAGTCGTGACTCGAGAGACGCCCTCAAACATTCTGCCACTGTGTGAATCCAGCGCTATAATAAACTGCTGTGGCATTAACACACTCTTAAGAATTAAGATTTAAGTTTGAGTTTAAAGGACAGTCAATTTTCACAAAATGGGGCCGGGATGAAATGGTCGTCGCTGCCTGAGGAAGAATCGTTGTTGCCTAAAGAGTTTTTGAATTGTGTGGAAAATATTTAATTCCAAGGCTTAAATGCACATTGTTCCCTTCCCTCCCGTAGCTTCTTTGAGTTTTTTGTGTTGAACTATAAGCATTTGCCTTTCTTTTTTTGCGTTTGTTTTTTTTGCATCCTTTGGATTTCACCCGGTTATCATAGGTGTAGTTGCAAAATATTTATATTAATTCTAATATCTTGCACACAATATGTTGATATTTCCTATTATTATATAAAGATTTATGCATGTTTTTGGTTTTGACATCTTACCTGATGCAAGCCAAACTGGGCTGTACTATAACAAAAGAAGAATCTGATAACGTTGGATCTTTTTTTTTTAAAATACCAATTATGTTGTTTATTTAACTGGCTGATTATGCAAATGATGAAATGTAAAGTAGTGCAGATTTAAAAGTTTTGACATGCTCCTAAATGCTGATTAAAATCCTTTCATTGCTAGCTGACACGTTTACTGGCATCACTCACAATCATCTTTACGTGTCGTTTAGATGACGTTGATGCAAAGACTTTTGAGGTTGTTACATGGAAATGAGATGCAGCATCTCGCTTGGTTAAAATAAATGCACAAGAAAATCTGCAGGTGGCATTTTAGATGTAACACCCTACAAGATTGTATCATACTAATCAACACGACAGTGATGAAATAACCTTTAACTGGGGGCAGAATAATTCATCAATTATCAAATATCATCATTTAATATTGGACGTCACGTTTCTGTATCCCCTGTGATGTGGCTGAGGTTCCTCTCTGAAAGCAGCATGAAACGTATAATTTTTTTTATATATTCTGTTTTAAAGGCTTGGTTTTCCTGCCATAAAATGCCTCCAAAAAGCTGTAATTATTCCATTAGCCTGCATTTCAGTGAAGAGTTGAAAAGTCCCGCTGATCACAGAAATATGAACGTCTCAGACTGTGGTTTGTTTCCCAAAGAATTCACATCATTTACTAAATGGAGAGGGACTATCCTCTAAGGATGTTCTCTATCCCCCAAAACATTATGTTCTCTCTATAATGAGCATGTAAAGAGTTTTTAAATGAAATCAAAGTCTTTTTAGTTTTAACTTTCTATAATAACCCCGCCCTACTGTATACTCGAATCTAAAAACATACAATTCAGTTTTCATTCTAATAATTATTTCTCTCTCTCCCTCTGCAGTGACAGCTACATCGTGCGTGTGAAAGCGGTGGTGATGACGCGGGACGACTCGAGTGGGGGCTGGCTGGCCCAGGACGGGGGCGCTCTGAGCAGGGTTGGGGTGTGTCGCCTCCTGCCGCCAGAGCTGGCGCTGGTGCCGACCTCCAGCAGCTCCCAGTTCCTCATCCGTGGGGAGCGGTTGCGGGACAAACAGGTATAAAACACACACTCGGACATCAACAAAAGCACGCCGCGGTTCATTTATAGACCGTTTATATGAACGTTTTCTTCAAACAGGTGATCCTGGACTGTCCACTGAGGAAGGACCTCGTGTACACCATAGCAACGCCCACGTTTCACCATTGGAAGGTGGAGGACAGGAAGTGTGGCCTGTCCTTCCAGAGTCCAGCCGACGCCAGAGCGTTCGACAGAGGGGTACGGAAAGCCATCGAGGACCTGGCTGAAGGTACGGGGAGCGAGCTATAGAGGATGATTTGAGCTTTAAACCCCTTCTGAGGTTCCTCCTTGGCTTCTGTTGATCTCCTGTTCACCGTCAGTGGATGAGCTGCACTGTTGCCCTCATGAATACATCTTCCTAAAGTTTTGGATCCTTGAACTTAAAGGATGTTTTCTTGTCTGTAGGCTCCACAACCTCCTCTACAGCACTCCAGAATGAGGGCGAGCTGGGTGACGACGACGTCTTCACCGTAAGCATGTTTCCTACATTCATGTGCTTTAAAAGTCCTAATTACGAGTTGAAGAAAGTCTATTTCACACTTCCACAAAACCCGCTCCCACTGCTATGAGCGATCACGTGACTAAGTAAAGTGTCAAGGTACAATAACTAGAATGTTTCAAGTCTGAAGAAAATGCACTGCCAGCATCAACCTCACAAATTAGTTAATTTTCCAAGTGATGAATACATTTTTGTTTTAAAACGCATAACTTTTGCTTCGCGTACGCCTAGCGTCCACACTACTACCGTGTTTTTGAAACCCTGAAACGGAGACTTTTGAAAACGCTCCTGACATTGTTTTAGTTTGAAAACTCCTGGATTGAATTTTAGTCCGGACAGGCGGAAACGGAGACTTAAAAAAAAAAATGCTGACACAGAAACCCACGTTAGCGTCGACTCATTTAACGTGGATAACGAATTACAGGCATTTACTGACCTTGTCGTCTACACTAGCAGCTGTTAAATCCAGCTTTTTATATTGTGCAGGAGGCGAGTTATTATTCTGCTGTTCTGTTTACACCAGCATGCCCAGTGTACGTGAACGGTCATGTGATACGTTGTCAGGCGTGTTAGTGTGGACGGAGATTCATTCTGAAACGGTGCTCAAATGTGCACAGGGAACTCTCAGTATTAGTGTGGATGACGCATTAAAGTGCTGGGAAGCTGGAACTATTGCTACACACTGATCAACAAAACCTCCACGGGAGTCTTTGCATCCAAAAAAAAAAAAAAATCTCAATACTTTGCGTTTCGTCCGTGCAGCAGAAAGTATTTCAACTCGGCCCTTCGCTCCGTGTCCCCTCCCTGTGTCCGGTGTTACCTGCCACAGCACATGAAGTGTGTGTGTTGTTTGTGTGTCAGGGCCTCTCTACCTTAAGTTAGCATGAAGGACCCCCTCCCCCCACTCTGTAAGCTGACACCAGGAGCAGCAGGCAGGGTCACAAGGTCACTTCCTGTATCCCACCACCTCGCTCTCTCCTGACGACCCCCTCCCCCCCCCCTCCCCCCCCCACCCCCCCTCCTCCTCCTCCCAGTTGAAAAAGGGAGCCGCCACCAAACTAGCAGCTAGCAGCTGTTTCCCAGCTTAGTGCAGGGCCGGTGATTTACGAGAGGAAGTGCCTCGTGGTTCATCTTTGACTCGAGCTGTCTGTAAGGGCCAAGACTAATAGGTGCTCTGCTGGGAGTGTACAGCCACCACAGAGACGCATACAAACACATGAGGAGGGGTGGAGGGGAGGCTACAGCTGTGTCAGAGGGTGGAGCAATTCTTGAAATGGAGCATCAGGTTTTCAGGAAAGTGGAAGCTTTTGGTGCAACAAATCCAAAGCAAATCCTTGTTGTGTTGTTGCTTAAAAAAGCCGCCATATTCACCGGAAATAAGACTCGGCCGCTCACTTTTATTTCAGTGAAAGCTCCGTGGAAGCGGATAATAAAACAAGTAGTGAGCTAGCCTCCATATTTCTATTTAAGGATACTCTTGGACGACTGAATTCAGTGCAAAATGTTTCTTTTTCTAATGGCTTAATTTTTTAAGCACAGGGTTGGCTCGCCCTGTTCTTTGTTCCAGCTCTAAGGCTGGAGAAATATGTTTGCATGTCTGCTTTTAAAAATGTGTACTTGAACACACCACTAAGATTATAGCTAACAGCCAGCAGACTTGCACATGCAGTCTTTGCCTGCATGAGAGGAATTACCAGCCTGTGGTCTGTATTTGTAATCCAAAAAAAAAAAAAAAACATGTAAAGGCAAAACAAAATCCAGCCTGCCACTTACCCGTCTATCTTTAAACTGTCTCGTTATGTGTCTGATAGCCAGCCCTGATAAGTTCAGCGTTGCACTGGTGTAGTCAGAAAATAACATAATTGAAAGCACAGCACATTGAGAAGCGTTTTGGAAAACAACTTGTTATAGCATATGAGGTCTTGCAAAGTCAACACAAGGCTTTTTTTTAATAAAAGAATAAATAAAAAGTGTATTACCCCTTTTCCTAATAGGATTCAACAAGCCTTCTCTTGTGAATAACTATCAAATGCAACATCAGCAATGACACTAAAGTGAACAACTGTGAGATGCATTGATGGGTTCGGTCCTGCTTGTGCTCCTCAGCCTGTGCTAATGACCTTTCCTAAAGTTAGCGGTGGCGGCAGAGTTTGCGAGGCGGGTAGTCGTGGACAGGGGGAAATGCTGCAGCAGATTTACAGCCTTTGAGGGGGGACGGGGGAGGATGGTGCGGAGGGGGGGGGGGGGGGGGGGCTAGGATGGACATACTTCCCTAAATTATTCCTCGTTCGCCAAACCTAAACTTAACCCAACCCTTCCTCCGTCCCTCCCTTCAGCAGTCTCTTCTCTCTATTTTGGCTCATTCACAACAGGGGGAGTGAAAGCTATTGAAGCAATTCTGGGCTCATCCCAGGAGAGCGAGACGGGCCTGTTGAAGGATGAACCCTCCCGAGCTTTAAGTCGCGACATGTTTTGTGTCAGAAAATAACTTGAAATGCCCTCTGTCCAGCCTTGGGCCAGAATTATATAGAGTCGATGTCCAGAAATATAAACTCTCCCCCTCAACTACTCTCTGTCTGTCCTCTTGTGCAGTTTGAGCTTGCAGCAGAAAGTCTGGTCTGTGTTTTGAATTAGTTGCAGCCGTGGAGGCCAGAGTCGGACTGGTTTTAAACCGTATCGGCTCCTCCCCCCCCCCCCCCCCCCCGGTGTTTTTTCCCGGGGGGGGGGGCCCGGAGCGGAGGCAGCATGTTATGTTATTTTTGGCCGACTGCTCTGAGGGCTTTGTAAGAAAGCTGGGGGAAATTCTCAGCATGGCGGTATCCATGTGGGGAGCAGGATATAATAGGGGATAGCTTCAGCAGACAGACAGACAGACACACACCAGATCTGGGTCATATAACTCTGGCAAAATCTTCATCCCATGTGTCAAAATATGGCACTACGCTAAGAATTATTTGCCAGTTTCATAAAGTTTGAGGAAAGAGTTTGTTGGGATTTTACGTGGGTGATGTGTAACCTGACGATGAACCATGTTAACACCGCAAGAAATATAATTCAGTTTGGACTGGTTCTTAGGTTGGAGTAGTTTAGTTGAGGGATTTTTAAAAATGTTAATTAGTTGAAAATAATATGGAAATTTCAATTTCAGAGCTTCCCCAATGATGGATGCAACCATTTTTCAGGGCATTGTTTTGTTAGGTGACATTTATTTTGGATGTTTTTTGTCCAAATGGCAACGTCGATCTCAAAATCTTCACTCATCCGGTAAAATTTCTCAACATCTTCTAGATGGATTGGTACAAGAAATGTTCTACGTCGATGAATCCCAATAACTTCCATGTCCCCGCGACGTTGACATCTGTGGTTTTGAGTGAAATGTTTCATGTTTGATGAATTGAATGTTCCTCTCAGGATGAACTGCTTCATCTAGTTCCACCACCAGGTTAAAATGTCCAATACTCAGCTGCGGTAACAACATAAAAACACACGACGCATAACATCTGACATCCATACAAAGACGCACAAAAGCACCAACGCGAAACATTACGATAATTCTAAACCGGTCTAGTACGACACATCTACATAATATATCGCCTCCATATAGATCTAAAGTCATTAATAAGCAACACACTTCCTCTAATTACAAATAAATACAGTTGGATAGCTCTGCGCATCAATATCACATCGTTTAGCAAATGTTAGCATGCTAACAGGCTCAACTAAGATGGTCTAAATGCTAAACATGTTAGCAATGCCATTGTGAGCATGTTGCCAGGCTAGTGTTAGCATTTAGCTCAAAGCTATTTGCCTAAGTACAGCCTTCGCAGAGCCGCTAGCATGGCTGTGGACTCTAGTTTCATCGTATGCATACTGTACATTGCGAGCAATCTGGGGTTCAGTGTCTTGCTCAAGGACACTTCAACACGTGTTCATGAGGACATGGGTTTTAAACACCAACCTACTTTACCAACGGACATGCAGCCACCCCTCTCTGAGGCTTTTTATTTGTGTCTTTCTAGTAAAAGGTTAAGAGAATCGGGAGCATTTGAGTAGCTGGTATCACATTTCTGTTGGGTGGAATTTATTTTTCTTGGGATGAAATTACATCAGTTCGGGGGGGAAGGAAGCACAGAAATCTCATATCTGCTGTGAGCTGCTGGCAGAGGATGACCATGTAAACTAAAGCCAAGGCCAAACTTCATGTTTGGCGAACAAGCTTGTTAAGCATCGACACACGTTTCTATAGCTCTGTTGATGCCTGGTGATTAGCCACATGGTGCTCAAAGCAAGATTGCAAATACGGCGAGAGATTTTCAAGCAAAACGTCTTCTTTCCAACAAAACAAGCCATCATTGAGTCAAGAAAGTAAACCTTGCATGTTATCTCGTGCATATAAAAAATCCACTTGTCGCTATCTGTAGATGCTGAAGGAGAAATAGTTCTGCACCAACTTTAAACCCTCCACAAGATAAAAACCAGTTCATCTTCTCACACTCAAACACCTCCTTTTCTTTGGGTCCAACACATCTTGAATATCTCCCCATAGGCACACACATAACCCGGGATGACATGATGAGACTCCTATCAGCTGGTACACTCCCGACGCCCCACAGAGGCTGACCCCCAGTGTGCCTGTCTGAAATCTGTCTGTCTGCGCGCTACACGGCAGCGGCCCGACTGTCTAGTGTCTGGCCAAGGTTTGAGTTGGAGTGGAGCCCTGACAGCCTTTAGCGGAAAGGGGACAGGATACTGTTCACACAAACACACACACGGAGTGGTGGAAAAGAGAGAAGGGAAGGAGGAATGTGTAGAAAGTGAGATTGAGGGAAGGAGGACAGGTTGTTGAATGTGAATGGGAGGACGGGGAGAGGGCAAAAAAAGGCCAAACTAGCAAAAAAATGTGTGTGCAGAATGCTGGCTTCCTAATAACTTGTCACGCCACCACCTTTTATCTCAAGCATGAAAAATACTAAAGTTTTCAACATGGGGATGGTTTTATTTAGCTGAAAGGATTAGTTCAGACGTGGGAGTGTCAGGAAAATAATGAATTTTCATTTACTTAATTTGTTTACCTAATGAATCCCGCAAAGCAATGTTAATTCCTTTGCTCAGATTGCACGAAAACAAGTGCTATGGTGTTGGAAGTTACAGGGTCTGTGATGAATGGAAATGCAGATCCCACTGTTCTGATTGCATCAATAAAAAGTCAACTTTCTTTTTTTTTTACTCGGATGTTATGCATATGGTATTGTGTTTGTTCTACTCTGGCAGTTTTCCTCAAATTAAACGTAAGCCTTGCTAACGGTATCGCACTATATATCATTGTAAGCCCTGTCAGGAAATGTATCTTATCGCCAGGTTCTTGCAAATACACAGCGCTATGCAGCTCGTTTTGTCCACCTTCATATGAACGATTTCAATTTTGGTTTGATAACGACACTGTTTTTTAGTGACTGTTGCAGATGTTTTAAGGCAGATGTTGTTTACACGGGGATCCAAATATGGATCGAGTGGCTTGAAAAACAGGGCTCACGCTTCCTGTTTTCCCAATCAGAGCTTCGCCGGGGCTTCCTGTTTTTGTTTGTCCAATCACGGAGTCCTCTCGCACTAACTATTTGTTTGGCGTATCCAATCAGAGTGCAGCTTTCAGCCGGCATCCTGTGTTTGTTTGTGTCCTCAGAACACCACAGACAGCTCATCCAACTCCTCCCAGAAACTGGAGAGCTCTCTGCAGCCGCTCGAGTCCTCGCCCCATCCGCAGAGACACAAGTGCATGCTGGGACATCGCCACGACCTCCATGACTCCTACCGGCTCTCAGACCACTACTTCATGGACCAGGTGAGACAAAGAATCACACAGTGATGCCAAGAGAGAGAAAAAGGGAAACAAAAGCATTTTGCTATTTCATTTACCATGAACACTTTTCTGTTGTGATTTAAGATATTATACAAATCCTTGTGGTTGTTTACTGCTCACCAGAACAAGCGGTATGGCTTGATAACTGCCGGCAGTGTGTAAGTTTCATCCTGTCTTTCTCTTCAGCCGCTGTCTCGACTTCCCCGTCATGTCACCTTCCAGGAAGACGAGGAAATCGTCCGCATCAACCCTCGGGAGCGCAGCTGGGAGCGGACCACCGAGCGTCACTATGGACGCCCGTCGGACCGCCCCTGGCTCACAGGCTACGAGGACTACCGCCACGCAACCGTGCGTGACAAGTTCATCCAAATGGAAGGCTCTGAGTCGTACGTCCACTTTGCCAAGACAGAGTCGCCAAAGCATGACTACACCTATCCCCTGGCACCGGCCCTGTCGCCCTCGGACTCTGACCCCGCCCTCGGACCCTTGGTCAATAAGGGCCACGGCGGCTCGTATCGCCAGGGCTTCTCGTCTGTGGTCTCCGCCCAGCCCCGCTCCTTCCTCCCGAGCTCCTCACCGTCCACCAATGGCGGGAAGGGGCGGAAGGAGGATGGGTTGGAGCGCGCTCAGTGCGAGCACTGCGGTGAGGCCTTTTACATCTCCGACAACCGGAGAGGTCGGTGCCACGACGCGCCGGACCCTGTGCGGGGTTGCATCCGGCGGGTCAGCTGCATGTGGCTGGCAGACACCATGCTCTACCACTGCATGTCCGACCCAGAGGGGGACTACTCGGACCCTTGCTCCTGTGACGGAGGCGAGGGCAGCGGTGGAGGCAGATTTGGCTCACGCTGGTTAGCTCTGCTCGGCTTGTCTCTAGTGGCGCCCTGCCTCTGCCTCTACCCGCCACTCCACGCTTGCCACCGGGCGGGGCTCAGGTGCGGCTGCTGCGGAGGTCGACACAAGGCCTTGAGCTGAGCAGAGGAAAACAACACAAAAACCTAAAACCCAACGCAAGCACAGGGAAAGGGAAGGATGGGGAAATACACAGCGGGGACAAAGTGGCTGCTCACTCTCTTGCCTTGGTTTCTCTGGGATTCTCTACAAATTCCAGACACTGAAATAAGCCAAAAAAAAAAACAGTTGGTGCATTTTCTGAACGGCCTGGGAAGATAAGCTCCCCCTTACGGCAGACAGTTCTCTCAGCTCTCCACGTGGCCATTTCATGCTCTGTTTCTAGTGAGAGAGCACTGTTTTTCAGGGGGCCTTTTTTTTTTTTTTTTTTTTATAGCTGACCTATATGTCATGTATCACATATGCAGGTACTTTATACTTTGTACACTGACTCGGCGTCAAAGAACTTGAATTGTTTCTTTGTTCTTTTTTTTTTTTTTTTTTTTGTCTCTCCTTTTGATGTACGCGTGGCCATTTTGTTTATATTCTATTCCAATATCAGGCCCGCTCAGCTCAACTCCAGCTACAAGAGAAATCAGACACTACACCTCTTTGCGCGTGTGAGTGTATGTATGTGTGTATATGTGTGTGTGTGTGTGTGTGTGTGTGTGTGTGAATGGTATATGTGCATGCTTACAATGTGCACCGAGGCCTTTTTGTTGTCTGTACCGCAGCTTAAAGTAAAGCTCATGTATATAGTCTACATAGCTCTCCACCATCGACATCTTCTTTGTTCGCGGAAACAAACGTGGTACTCATCTTAATCTTCTAATATCCCAAAGATTTGTGTTTTTTATCCTATTTATTTTCCCACTGAATTGATCTACCAGCAAAAGGGTGCTGGTTGTGAGTCACTCACTGAACGAGACGGTGCTACGATACTCGAGCGCTCGTCTCCCTGCTCCTTTCACGTTATTTCAAACAGTGCCTAAACTATCTCCTAAACCAGGAACCCATCCAGTTGTATAGTTCCAGTCAATCTTTTGGGCTTATTTTACTTACACATACACACAAAGCGGTCTGATTTCCTCATTCTCCGCAGAACTTCAGTCAGTCCGTGTCACGCTGAGGACTGAAAAATCAATCAGAGATACCGTTAAACTTGGTGCCCGTTATGCCTTAAAATGTGGAGTCTGGCTCCAAACTTCGACCCCGTCGCTCTGAAGATGTCTGCGATAATGAAAAGCGTGAGCACGGTTACGGCTCCAAGCAATCAGCCTCACCACGTACTCTTCTTAACTTGGTTTAAACTATTTTTGTAATGAAAAGGAACTTTTCGAAAGGTTCTGATCAAGTGTGTAAACTAAGGATTCCAGTTTGCTTGCGATATACAATCAGCTGCCCTCTTTAAGCCCGTCCTCCAATGAAGCCCACCAGCCGCATATGTGGAACAGCAAAGTCCTAACTGATGGTGATGTGAATGGTTCAGGGAATAACAACTGTTTAAAACATAATGTTCCCCCACAAAATGTATGTTTTGTAAGACAAATGCAGGTATTAAAATCTCCTTGCTAGTGAAAATTAGTATAAAACACTTCTGTTGTTGCCAAAAAACCTAATTATGAGCCACCTTTTGGCATGTTTAAGTTCACTACAGTGATGTAGTGGGTCCCATTTCACACTAGTGTATAAAAGATGTGTCTTTCTTGAAGTGTAAAAAGAATAACCTGACATTTCGGGAAACACCCCTCTTCACTTTCTTGCCAAGAGTCATGTCTGAGCCAGGTGGTTAGCTTAGCATAAACACTGGAAACGGGGGGAAACCGCTAGCCTGGCGCTGTCCAAAGGTTAAAAACTAATCCACCTACCACTCACTAACTACGAACACGTTATATCTTCTTTATATCTGTTTCAGCTTGTACAAAAACCAAAGTGCAAACAAACAAGTTGTGTTTTTAAGGGGGGTTATTTGCCGGACTATTTCTTGGCAAATGAGATATGACGTGTTAATTAGTGAGCCAATCTGTTGCCTGGTCTTTATGCTAAGCTAAGCTAATCGTCTGCTTGGCTGTTAGCTGTACTTTCCTTTTGATTCAATATGAGAGACTAACTTGCTGTTTCATGTGACTGGTGGGCCTACAGCGATATTACATTTCCTTTTCTTCCATGCCAGATTTGGTACATCATCATGCCCACAAAAAAATAACGTCAGATGTTCGTCAACAGCTCGACAGAATTAAGAAAGAATCCGTCTGCTCATTCAGGGTTATAGTGGGTGTGTCGACGTACAAACTCGGGCGTCAGAGGAAAACTAAAAACGCTGTCCTACCTGCCTGCGTCACCTGCTGTTCGAGTGACACTGCAGCCGGCCAATCGCGGCCTCACACTGACGACACGACACTAAACTGACAGCCGCTTGGGCGCTTTATGCTTTCTTTGTCTAAGCCCGGTTGATGGCAGCATTGGGGGATGTGAGCGGGAACACAATACGCTTTTAAGATACAAAAAAAAAAAAAAAAAAAAAAACAGAAGAAAAAACAGGACATCAGTAGGGTCCCATCGGAAAAGAACGGGATTCCGAAAAACAGCTGAAATGCTGGAAACAAACATCCACCCCTGATTGTTTTGCCAAGGAAATGTCACTTACTGTAGTTGAAATACAGAATGCCTGAGGATGTCCTTTTCCCTTCCCTGGTTGTCTGTTTCATACATCCTGTCCTGTGTACCAATATGTATGTCCTTGGTGTGCGTGTGCATGTGCGTGTGTGTGTGTTTATCCCACATCCCTTTCCCCTCTCCTGCTCCTTGATCCAAAGCTACTGGGATCAGCTGAATATGGCGTCACATACTAACATCTATCCAGTATAATCAGATCCTTCGATGATGTGATGTATCAGGGACGGGACCAATCAGATTGGAAAGAGTGTGTGTGAGTGTGTGTATGTGTGTGTCAGCGTTTTAATCTTTTTTTTTTTTTTTTTTTGTTTCTTTTCTTTTTTTCTCCGTCTTGTCTGGTATTTGAGTGTGTTCTCACATGTCAGAGCCATTTACAAGTGCCTGAACGCATCCTCTTTATCTCCTTGTATTTAAATTGAAAAATTAAAAAAACGACTCCCTGTATTGAATTAGACCCATTTTTTACGCTTAGTATTTTTACCTCTGTAAAAAAAAAAAGAGCAAAAATTATATTATATATATCAAGTGTATGTTGTACATTTTTATTTCTATTTGTTTTTTTTTTTTTTTTAAATAACTGTTTCTAACATGTACGATGGATGTAGCTCTTGCTCTCGAGAAGGAACAGGAAGTACTTTGTAGATACTGAAGGGTGGCCAGGTCTGTGAGAACTAAAGTGAAACGTGTGTCTTACCTTCCGCCTCCAATAAAATGAGAGAAAACAGTGAAACCACACGTGTGTCTGCTGTTTAATTTTACTCTCGATTTGAAGGTACTTCCCCATAAATGTCTACTTATACAAACCACAGATTTTCTGCTGCATGCATCATCATTCACTTCAATGAAACTGCTATTTTAGTAACATAGGCCTATTCTATCAGTGCATCAAATCGGCTCATTAAAGGAGCAAAATGTGTCAAAGGATTATTGTAACTGGTGAAATTCAAAATGTAAGGAATCATAAAAAAAAAAAAAGGAATTTACAGGAGAAGAATTGGGGGCAAAACTGAACAAGATCATAGAGCTGTGCATTGAGCTAAACGCTAACGTAAGCATACTAACAATGCTAACACGCTAAAATGAGCTATTTAGTGCAAAACGCAAAGTACAAGCTGATATGAATGTCTTTTGGTTTTGAAGATATTTGGTCATGAACCAAAGTATTGGAAAAGAAAGTAATATTTTGAAGTGCTGGTGGTGATGAAGAACAAGTCAGGAGGTCACCAAGGCAGTAGGATTCATCCTCAAGGGGACATTCATGTCTTTACTAAATTCCACCCGAATTTCGTATGGTTAATCATCACTTCCTGTGGCAAAGCAAATCCAAGCAGAGAGTTGTTTTTAAATAGAATTAACTGCATTTTTGGGAGGACAAATAGTCATCGGGTCATAAGGACAGACTCGTAAACCTTCAACAAATAGCTTGAAGCCGTGCAAAAAGTCACTAAACACGTATTTGAAAACAAACTCAGAATCTTTGAGAGAGAAATAAAACTGCTGGGGAGAAAGGATCTCTTCTTTCAGGAGGAGACCTGCAGGATAAAAAATAAAATAAGTCAGTCACAGCCTGAAGTTTTTAATGATTTAAAAAAGAAACGTCCATAGTGTTATGCCCAAAACTCTTGTTAAGTATTAAATGGAAGAAAGCACAAAGGAAATAACCTCGGCCTAGTACACCCTGTCTCGTTCTCTTCAAGATGTCTTTCCCCGGCTGCCTCCCTCCTCAGCGGGAACATGTGATAGCCATCGAGGACGTCGAGCTGTTTCACTCAGGATGTCTCTGGAAAAGCATGTGGGCGATAATGATGGAGCGCGAGAGAGGGGAGGGGGAGGGAGAGAGGGAGAGAAAAGAGAAGAAAAAGAAGGTCCCTGAGGGCTTTTGGGGGCCTGCTAAGCAGCTCAACGGCTGCAAACAGCATCACAGTCCACATGTGCAAACATTTAAGATATCTGCTGGTGTAATGGGGTCAGCGTGGCCCCTCTCTGGGCGCGCAGAGCACCGGCGCTCACTTCCCAGTGAAGTTTACAGGAATGGGTGGCTCGTCCCGCACCAGTGCTGCAGTCTCATGTCCAAAGATAGGCAGAGAGTTCATGTTTTCCACCTTACGAGTTTTTGTTTCCGCGTTCGCACCCAGTGAGCATTACTTTCGCAAACATTTCAGCCTTGTTGTGCTTCTCTGTCGGGTCTAAATGACCGGATGAGCACGCCGAGCGGAGAAGTTTCAGTGAAGTGAAGTTAGTAAAAGCTTACAAGGAGCCGGATAATTGTTTAAGCGTTGCCTGACTGAGGTCAAACCCTGCACCTGAGATGAAGCATGTAAGACCGCGGAGGAAAACATCTCTCTACTCCCACCCTGTGGAAAATGTTTTAGCTGGTGAGGGTTTGTTCAAAAGCAATTTACCGGAAAAAGTACAACAAAACAAGTGTGTTACAGGTCATGTCATAAAAGTCCTCTTAAAGTTCACCACAAGTACCGGTAATTGTTTTAGAAGTAAAAAAGTATTCGCCAAAAGTGAAAGTATTGATAGTAAAGAATGTCAAAACAAGTTACATGGTAATGCATCAGTAATGAAAAAAGACCCAACACTTAAAATGAAGCAAATGGAGAGAGACTTTCTTTTCCATATTATTAGTAAGATTATATTTTACAGGTTAAAAGTCAAATCTCAAAGATTTTGGCCAACTGTCGTAGAAATGAAGCCATTTTTTTCTGAGCACTTTGGTTTAAACGCTGAGGTTCAAAGTGCGTTTGTGACTAAAGTGCTGTGTCTAAAACTTTTATTTTGTGTGTACATTGCACAAAAAGTTGAGATTATTGAGAGAAAAGTTGCGTTTTTTACCTGACGAGAGCAAAAACGTATCTAATGTATCTGACATGATCGTATAACCTGAATTTGAAGTCAGATAAATGAAATGTCGTGGAGTGAAATGGAGAATGTTTCGTCCTGGGAAGTCGTAAAGTACCAGTCCCTCAAAACTCCACCAAAGTATGTTGGTAAATGTCCTCTGAGCCGGGGATGCGTCTGTTTGCGCTCTGATGGGGAGGAAACTTCAAACGGTGCTTCAGAGGTAAGAGTTCAGGGTTAAGAGGGAAGTGGCAAGAGTCGAGGGATTAAAATGGAACAAGGCCGGAAGAGTCTGGGTGAGATCTTTATTTCAGGCACGGAAAGAGAGCCTCTTCCTCTGGTGGCGCCAGTCCTCTGCCACTGTTCCATTTCCTCTTCCTCCTCCTCCTCCTCCTCTGTGGCCGGGCCTCAGTCACCTTCATACCTCCATCCTCTCCTCCGGGGGAGCGGTTTATCTATCAACCCGTCTTATCTCGTCTCCAGCTCCCTGCAAAACACTAAAAGTCGGTTCACTCACGAATAGAAAATGAATCTGCAACCTGTCATTGTTCAAGCAGGTCCACAGGTTCTCAAATGTTATATGTGTAATAAATGTGTAATATTCTGCTTTTCTTTGTCTTACGTGATTGTAAACGGAGTACATTTTGTGATGTTTTTGTTAGTTGCAGCCCTACAAAAGACACTTTCAGTACTTTTAGGAGACATGGTTTAAGAAATACATTGGAATTAAAAAAAAAATAAAATAAAATAAAATCCATTAGACATCAAATACATTCTCAAACATCCTCCAAATAATTTTTTATTCCTGAAAAAAACTAAATAAGCTGTAGATAAGTGTCTGTTTGTTAATGCTGATCCCTGCAGTTTGATGTAAATATTTCCAGTAAAAAACTACATCAACTACAAACCTCTGCTTCATCAGGACGATGTAAACAGGAACATTATTTTCTCTGCTGCTGCACATGCCTCGTAGTATTATACAGCGGCATCGTATCTGCAACTAGAAGAAGCTCAATTACAGCGAGATTACGTAACTTTTGCTGAATAACAGCCAGTTAAATAGCAAGATCTATCTGGAGTTTGCTAACATTAGTCAACATAAACTACTGGTCATTCCAGACCAAGTAAGGCTGCAGCAGCAAAACAGCCGAGTGTGTGAAGTCGAGCAAGTGCTTAATGATTGTTTATGAATTCAACTTTTTTGTTTGTGATACAAGGAATGTGTTATTTCAGGATTTCAGGAGCAGGAAACGTTTCTGTTTTGAGATCTGCTGCAACACAAAACAGAAGCAGCCGTGGATGATTTGGAGATCAGTTCTGTGTGGCAGCTTATTTTCTGATTTTTTGCTGATGTTTATCAGTGAACTTTCCTTTTTTTTTTTTTTTTTCCCTCTCCCTTCATCGATTTGTGCCTCTCAGCCCAAAGATGACTCACAGCTCGAGTTGACTGGCTGCATGTCAAAAAGAGAAAAAAAAAAGAAAAAAAGCGGAGTGCGTATGATATTTTGTGTTGCATAACAATTTCTGACTGACGAAACAATCCCAATTTATTTAGGTCTACTAACAGGCTTGCAGTTGTCATGGAGACGGACCTGTTGACATAAGAGCACAGTAAATATCTCAGACGGGATTGTTTTTGTTAAACTATTTCTAAAGTGAAGAATGATGAACTTTCACGTTTAATTTCGGTTTGTGTCAGTCAGACTGCTGCGCGACATGACTCATCTGTGTACACTGCACGCACATTAAAAATAAGAACTGAATTAAGTGTAATCATACAGCATGCACACATCATTTCTTTGCTAATCTTTCTCCAGGGAGATTGAAATGACTATTTGACCAATAATTTGACTATAAGTCAATAGTTTTAAGTGATTTTTTCAAGCAAAAAAAAAAAAAAAAAAAAAAAAAAAAAGTTATTTCAGGGTTTGGACTGTTGGGTCGGAAAAAAAAAATTTTAAAAAAAAAAAAAGACAACTTCGGCTCTGATGAATTATTATGGTCATTTTAACACAAAAAAAAAAAAACTTTCTGTAGACTAGACTAACTATGAAAAAAAAAAAAATCAATTATAACAATACTTGTTATTGCAGCTCCACTGGGTTTACAGCTAAATCATCCATCAGAGGAACAGAGTCTGTGAGATTGTACCTTTATACTTATTCATAGAACTCAGTTAACCTGCTGCTTATACACAGTTGTGTCAAAATGAAAAACCTGCCACACAACATCCTTATAAATCACTTTTCTTTATTTAAATCAGCGTTAGGCAGTTATGCTATGAACAAAAAAAAAAAAAAAAGGAAAATAAAAACAAAAACAGTGAAAAAAGAAAGACATTAAAACATGAGATCCAGTTAACATTAACTGCACTTGGCACTGGATAGACGTTCATGGAAAAGGAGGAAGAAAGAAAAAAAAAAGAAAAAAATATACACATTTTTCATACTGAAAATAGAAGTGCCTCCAGTAATCATTAAGTCGACCATTGGGAGTTAAGGACTGGAGAACTTAAATATGGTCTCAACAGTATTTCAACGTCGATAAAATACCGTTTTATTATTCCCAGTTTTGCGGTGCCCAGCGCCCAAATTAAAAGCGATTTCATCATCAACCTGCGACTGCCTCCGTGCTGTGGTGGATCTGAAGTAAATACGACGGGTGAGGTGCTATGGCGTCGTCACGGTTTGTAATATTGCTACAACTGCTCGCACCCATTCATTCAGCTTGAGATTTACACCGAGAGGAGGCGATGGCGAGGCTGTTTGATGAGGAGCAAATAGCATCACTTCCCCCCCCCCCCCCCCGCACATCCCATCACCGTCTCACCGCCCACAAACCCCAAAGTACCGTCGGACACCTGGTGTCAAGCTCAGGGGCTTTGTCCCTTTATAAATCAACTATTCTTCATAAAATCATGGAGGAACTTCAGTTACCACAATACACTCCATTTACAACGGTAGCAGTGCACAGCAACAAAAGGAAAAAGTAAATTAGAAAGAAAAAAAAAAGTTAAAATATAAATTGAACTCCAAAACAAAACGAAAAAGCAGAACAAAAAGTAATCCCTCTCCCGGAAAAAAGAAAAAAAAAAAGCCATGATATCATTTGTAAAAAACCGACATAAAAATGTGATCAGTTCTCGCTCACCTGGAACAGATGCTGAAAGCGGCCCGTGGCTGTTTGTGGAGGACCCTGATTTTGATATTACAGACGCTTTACAGAAACTTTGCATCATTTTTATCCCCTCCAGAGGTTCAATCTAACCTTTCTTAAACACTCACTGCAGTGGCTGGTTGGGTTTACCCGGCAAATTTACAGCAAACCTATTTGGGGGTAAAACAAGCAAAGAAAACATTTCTCACCCTGGTTTTAACCTTCTGCACCAGCAAAAATCAGACTCCAAAATACACCAGCAGAGCAACGTTAACCCTTTTTCAGTTCTAGTTTAAGCAAAAGGAGGAGTTTCAGTGTGAAACTGCAAAGATGGAACTGGTTCTCTGGGCTTGCGAGGAAAAAGTGTGAGCCAATCCCGAACCAGGAGAGAGAGAGAAAGAGAGAGAAAGAGAGAGAGAGGAGGTGACAGCTCGATTCCCTCTGATGTTTGAGGACTATCAAGAGCTGAGAGAGAGAAGAAGAAGAAGAAGAGGGATAAATAGATATATACTCTGCGATGTGGGCGAGGGGGAGATGTGTGCATGTTGTGTGTGTGTGTGTTTGTATATGTGTGCGTGGTCTGTCCGTCCAGTGCTTTATCTGACGGTGACTCCTAGTTTTTCCAGCACGCGGACTCCTTTCTCCTGGTACTCCTCCCGGGTCAGCCAGAAGTTGTCCTTGTCCTTCATGATGTCGGCCAGCACGGCCCCGCCCAGGAACACCATGTGCTTTCGCCTGGGAGGATCCTCGATACGGATCTTAAATTTCTGCAAGACAAGGCGACACAGAGACGTAAAAGACGGCCCTGTGCAACAAAAGGAACATCCCGCAGCCTGAGGCCGTGTTCACGCTGCAGCTCAAAGTGTCCAATTGTTTTGTTTTCTTCTACTTGGACTCAATGTGAACTTTATTTGCACAGTGTCCGACTGGAAAACATGTGCAATCAAAATTCGATCCAGAGGCCTAAACCTAGTCATGGGTTGCTGCAGGGTTCATCAAGTTTAATTCAATACTTAAAAAAGAAAAGAAAGAAAAGAAAAAAAAAATCACAAAATGCACTTTGTCATGTTTTAACTTCATACCGGCAAAACTATGGAAGTATGACGGAAAACCAGGCATGAAATGGCCTAGAATTATTTATTATAATCACTTTTTTTTTCCTTCAGTACTTCCCAACAGTATATAACAATAATTCCGATCAATGTGACGTGGAACCGGATTAAAGTTTCTGCTAAAAATCAACACTAAAACAAGGAGCTTCCTAGTTGCTACAGCTAGCTGCAGTCACAGTGTTTGCCACAGGTCTGATCGTGCAACTGTCAAACGTCTCCCAACAGCCTGCAGGCTTTAAAACATCTTAGAAGTCACATTACTGCCTTACGCAAGCCAGACAAAAAAATATTAAAAACATTGAAAATTAAATTCAAGACAAAAGAGATTTTGACGTTAACATTGAAATAAAATGCAACATTTTGACCACCTGCATTAATGCGGTAGATGTTTTCAGCCACATGAGGGCGCAAACAAGCTGCAAACACAATGTTGACGCAAATAAATATCACCTTATAAAGTCGATTTAGCGCAGGTGTTAAGAAAACACTGGCAAAAACATGCAGCAGATAAGGAATAATATAAGTATATATTTTTATTATAGTTACTGTCTTTTAGCTCTGTTTTGGTCTCCCCCAATATGTGGAATCGACTCAAACAAGAGCTGTGAGAATGAACCAAAAACAGTTTCGTTTCAGGTCGTAAAGCCAAAATAACAACTTAAAGATGCTAAGAGACACATTTCACATAATCATTTGATCCTTTTAGTATAAAAATATGAGTTAGTGCAGCTGATGCTCAGAACCAGCCTGAAATGTGGCTTCAATTCAAGGTCAGATACAACACGTTTTTAAGAGCGGAGAAGTATTAAAACATCAATACAAACTTCTCAGAACAGTGTGCGTGCTCGGCATGTCCCTCAGACTTATATCTTCACCAAATAGGGCGAAAAGCACAGTTTCTGTTTGGTGCTCACGTGGCTAACTGTCTAAACGGAGCTGCAAGCAACAAACAAACAGCAAAAAAGAAAAAAAAAGGGAAAAAAAGTGCAAGCTACAAACGGAGGTGGTGTATTTAGCCATGTTTTTGACACATTAAATAGCAGAACTGAAATATGCAACAAGTTCTTTTTATAGATGTTTTTGATAACTCTTTTTTCCGCACGCTGAAATCCATTGCAGCGCTGAACACAGCCACTGTGAAAGAGTTACCTGCAAACTTTTCGAACAGCCACGTTTAAAATAGTTCGTCTGGTTACAGATCGCACACATTGGAGTTACTCTTCCTGTCAGATATATGTGAAAAATACTACAACTACATATAAAGACTTCCATTGCAAAATGAGATGAACAGTCGAAGAAAAGCGAAGCCGGCTGCAGTTGTGGGCAGAAAAGTAAAGAACATAATGACTCGCTTTTAAAACGCATGAGTCATCTGCAGACCTTTGTTTACAAAATAGCTCTGAGTAAAATCATCAGTGTCTTTGGGATACTGAAGTGGAAATGTAATGAAGGGATATGTTTCCAAAACAAATATTTATCATTGGTGAAGCCCCAACATACTTTGTTATTAAAATGCTCCGATTAAATGTAATTAATGTTCTGTTAACCTCTATCACCCCCTGGTGGCCGTGTGCCTGCACTGCACCAGTCTGAGACTAAACAGAAGGGGAACCTCTGCTTGAGACAGACACGGGTTCAAGTAGCAACTGGACAATAACTCAAGGTAATTCATTCTACTGTGAACTCTGTGTGTGGGATGTAACCTCATCGGGACAAAGGCGATACTGTCAGGTGTCAGTCACCGTTCACACACTAAACGGTCTCAAATATGTTCCCTGTGCTGGTCGGAGCTTTCTGGCACTTCACTGCTCTCCACATGTGGGGAAACCCCGCCCAGGCCAAGTTAAACAAACCCAGAAAATCAGCTGGAAATACTAATTCACACCAACTGAGGAGCCTGGTGCAGTAAAGCCAGACTTTGGCTCACCTGAATGTTCAATAACACACTTTTTATTTTTTTTGGATTACATTGGTCACAGAGCAATTGACAGTAATCAATTTTTAGATTTGTGTACAAATCTATCCATAATGCTCTTCACCAAAAAGGTGGAAGAAGTACTTACATTTTTTTTATTAAAGTTAAAGCAGTAATATCAGTGTAGAAATACTACACATAAAAGTCCTGCATTCAAAATGTTACTTAAATAAAAGTATAAGCATCCAAACCTAACTTGAAGGCATATAATCTCCGTCTCTGGGTATGTTTATTTGAAGTACCAAAAGTACAATTACTTATTATGCAGAATGGCACATTTCTGAATAATTATCACTGGATTATTATTATTATTATTATTATTGATGCATTATTGTGTTCATCTCTTTAATGTTGCAGCAGATAAAAAGGTGAAACTAATTTTAACTACTTTTTATACTTAATAATTACATACTACTTAATAATACATCATAATTTATTTGCTGATTTATATTTTGTATTAATAATCTTAATCTGCAAAGTACCAATATTGTCAAATAACTCGTGGAGTAAAAAGTACAATATTTCCCTCTCAGACGTAGAAGTATGAAATATATCAAATGGAAATATTCAAGTAAATTACAAGCACCTCAAAATTGTACTAGAGTAAATGCACTGTTACATTCCACCGCTGCTCTTCACTCAGTCAACAGTGTAATTATAAATGAGGCGTGAGGCGTGGATCTCTCACCGAAAGCTTGTCCACGTCTCCCTTGAGCACACGTTCCAGGTACAGCTGCTTGAGTTCCCTCTCCAGGCGAGACGGCAGGCCGGGGTACATGGTGGATCCTCCCGATAACACGATGTGTTTGTAGAACTCGGACCTGGGGACGGTGAGACAGAGGCAGCGTTGCTAGTTTCCTTCACTTAAAAAGGAATATTTCACCCACAAATTGTTGGTGCATCACCAGAACTTTGTTTCCCAGCATGCCTCCACAGAGAACGAAGAATCCGAGGTAGCACAGGCGAGTAACTGGCATACAAATGTTGACGACGTGCTTTCAAGACATCGCAGATTTAAGGTGAATTTTACAAAATACATCGTTCAACTCCAGCAGCACGGTATAAATTATGACGTATTGGGTTTCCAAGCGTACATTTCCCTGGATATTTCCACTCTTTTACACACCCCAAAGATCAGTTTTCATACTTTCCATACAGAACTCTGGTGTGCAAGAAATACTTTTGTTTGATATGAAAAACCCTCTTTTGCTTCAGGGGAGCTCAGCTGGGCTGACACCATTTTGAATCTGTCCGTCAGCGTGTGTGCTGAGGCTTGTTAACGTGGTGGATTTGCGTGTGCTCGAGCGGACGCACTCGCTCACTCTGAATACAGCGACGCTTCTCTATCGCCATCTTTGCACTTTTTTGTCGGCCTCACCTGGTGTCTATATCGGCTGCCTGGATAGTGTTGAAGAGGAGCTCGGCCACTCCGACGCCCTCCACGTTGATGAGGTGGGGCTGGAACAGAGCCTCGGGGGCCTCAAACCGCTCTCCTCCCACCTTGATCACACGACCATCTGGCAGCTGGAGATGTGTGGGAGGAAGGAGATGAAAAGAGACGGAAAAAAGAAAATATGACACCACTGAAGAGGCAGGATTTAATGTATGACTCAACAGAGAGTCATAAATCCTGAATGTACGGATTAAGAATAATACTGTTCAATGGTTGTTCAACGTTGTATGAAAGGAAGTCATAACTTCTCAATAAAGATGTATGCGCGCCTGCTGCAGTATGAAATCCTCCAAGACTCTTGATAATATTGTACAGCAAGTTAAAGCACAGAGAGTGTGGGCTCCAAACTGAGCAGAGTGAATGTGTGTGTGTGCCTATAAAAAGGCTTCATTCAGCCGAGGGCAGTGGGAGGAAGCGGAGCCCAGCCACCGCCGCAAAGTGGCTGCACAGGAAATGATGTAACGCACAGTTCAGGGCCCTTCGGCCACAGTTACATTGCCCTCCTTGTTTCGGCACACTCATGCACACAAAGCGATACTTACACATACATGTTCACACACCTACACACACACAGCCGCCTACACTAACCCAAACACGCACACGGTCAGTGAGCTCCGAGACACAACATGTGCTCGGTAAGGCGTGCAGCGACACAGACTTCAGGAGCTGCGTTTAGATTCTGTGGTTCCCTCTGCAGGGAAACGGGCCTTGGAAAGAAAAGCAAGCCTGGTGCAGGAGCACTGCACCCCCATATGTTTGAGTCCCAGAGAAAACAGTTAGTCAGCAGCACTGCCCTGTCCTGTCCTGCAGCAGCCAACAGAACCAACAACGGGCATGTGGTAGTCTACTTAGCGCAGTGCAGAGGCGGCTTTAGTTACCCCATTAGTTTTAAATACTGACGCTTTTGAATAAAAAATCCTTTGGATTCACAGAAATGTGAAACGTGTGTGTGTATGAAAATAACTTGTTTTTTTTACATAAAAAAAACAAAAAACAAAACAAAACAAAAATGAGAATTGAGAAAAGGGCTGGAAATATATTGCTCTTTTTACATAGAATTTGCCAAACTAAAAAACAGCTGCTTTTTTCTATAAAAAAAAAAAAATGATTGGGATGTCCCCATTTTTTGAGTTGTTTTCAGCAGTTGTTTCTAATCTCTATCCCAAAAATAAAAGTGTTCGTTGTCTTCTTTATCCTCAATGTGCTGACTTAATAATATTAATAGGAGGTGTTCTCTTCATTATCGTTTACTGACATATTTACAGGTGACAGCAGGAAACACAGTGGAGATATCTTCTCTTTTTTGGGTCTTCTATCGTTTCATTTCTCTTTTTTAATTATTTCCCTTTTTTTCCCCCCCTATTTAATGCAAACTGAGGGACGAATGCACATAATGTCCATGCGAGGGCAGCAACTCTTAAAAGAAATCTTTATTTTTTTTTTTTAAGTCGGGCTTCACACTGGCTACTGTGTCTGCACACCTGATGAAATGACAACCACGAACATCAGGTTACAATATTCAACAGCGCTGTGAAATGACTCACACAAACAGGCACAAAGAGCCACATCTTAAACTCTCTCTGGAGGTATTAATACAACCGGTGCACTGCCCCACGGACACGTCTCACTTCTTGCAGTTTAAAAAAAAAAGAGGAAATGTTATTTTTAATCTAAAATTAGATTTATCCGAGTTTTATTATGTTGAGAATGAAAACATGTGTATTTACCGTGTACGATTCCACCAGCACGGTGGTCTCCAGCGCCAGCTTCTGCTCCTGCTCGATGTTGTAGCCCACGTAGCACAGCTTCTCCTTCATCATGCGCACCGTCTCAAAGTCTGCAGAGTGGTTGAAGGCATAACCCCTCAACAACAACAACTGCACCCAGAGAGGAGCGAGGGATAACGGGAGGGAAGCAGGAGAGGAAGGTCAGAAAGAAATATTCTTCAGAGTTACTTAATGACTTCTCTTGATATGTTCATTTAAACAAGAACTACAGCGCTACTGCTAGATCTTTTCGAAATGAAGACCCTGTTACCTTCTTTTACAAAGACGATGAGGCCAGTTTCCACTTCCTGAAGAGCAACTCCAGCTAAAACTTTTGGGGGGATGATACTAGCCCATTTAAAAAGAGACTGAACTCACATATTTGTTTTACTAAAGATGCAGATATGAAGATATGAATCAAACACCTATTTAGGAAGTAGAATGATAGCGCTGCTGAGCATTATGTGTCTTGTTATGTAGAATCTACCATCTGAAGATCAATCCATGACACATTCAGTATATACCCTGTTGGCTAACTCAACTCGTTTTCATTGGGAGTTTTTGTCACGATTTTCGTTACTTTGACTCGAAAGACTGTCAAGACCGACTGGATACCTTGATGAGGTAGCGGGTGATGTCCCTGCCTGCGATGTCCAGGCGTCTCGTCAGGTGAGGCAGGCTGAAGCCCTCGTACACTGGACAGATGT
This sequence comes from Bovichtus variegatus, assembly GCA_943593645.1. NCBI lineage: Eukaryota > Metazoa > Chordata > Actinopteri > Perciformes > Bovichtidae > Bovichtus > Bovichtus variegatus. The sequence goes on along the minus strand of CALSCE010009347.1, from coordinate 3,645,268 downwards.
GTGTCACACCGTCACCCGAGTCCACCACCACACCGGTCAGAAGGCCTAAAACAGACACACACACACACACACACACACACACACACACACAAACTCATACATTAATAATCTACAACTTTACCGAGCTAGGTGCGTTGGTGTCCGAGTTTTAGCCGGTGTGTGCTTTGGGCTACTGATTGTTAGCAGGGTAAACACACAAAACCTGGAAAGATAACGCATCGAATGTCAAACTTAACTGCTAATAATGCCTCACTGGTTGGTATTAACCTCAAAAGACACAAAAGGGTAGAGAGTCTCACTGTAGGTGCAAACTGTTTGAGGAGATCAGGACATGGCGTCTGTCACTGGAACATTATAATGTGATGTTCATGTGACCGTCTAGACGTTCTGGCACAAAGAACCACATATCTGGTATCCAAGTAGTCTCATAAAACAAATCTTTGCACAAACTATTTGACAAAGGTGTGGTAGTTAAATACGGCCACACACACACACAGACACGAATATTTCCACAATTAAAATGAGAAGCCTTCTGTCTCTGGTAAATGATTAGTAGCTCAGCAGCTCAGTTATAACACAGATATAACTCTGGTGTCGGGGGAAATCTAATTTGTGGGCGAGAGGTTTGCAGAAATAGAACACCTGCAAACTCTCTGCGATCTGGAAAATGATTAAACTTGCAACCCGAGCATGCGTGCAACTCTTCCTACCTTGGGCATACAGTGTCAGCACAGCTTGAATAGCAATGTAGACTCCTGAAAACTGGTAGGTCTCAAACATCACCTGCAGGAGAAGCCAGAACACATCAGACTCTCAGCACACTCGTTTGTGGATGAAAACAAATAAACACAGGATCTGGCAAATATTTTCTTTATAATGCATAATGCCAACGCTTTGACTAACTGAATATAGAGTGAATCTGTACAGTCAACATCCAGCAGTGACGGAGTAGAAAAGATCTTCTGAACCACAGTAAGAAACGCAACAATTAGTCAATTTCCTCTTTTCTGTTCCGCTCACACAACTACAAAAATAAAAAATAAAAATGCCTTCAAGCTGCACACACAGAAGTAAGCGTCCACATACCTCGATGATTTTTTCGCGGTTCTTGGTGGGGTTCATGGGCGGCTCGGTCAGCAAGATCTTGCAGTTGCGGGATTCGATGTTGAGCTTCTCTGGGCCGAAGGTGTAGTCCCACAGGTGCTTCATGTCGTCCCAGCTCCTGACGATGCCGTTCTCCATGGGGTAGTTGACCTCCAGCATGGAGCGCAGCTCGCTGGCCTCGTCGCCCACCATCAGGTCCTGGAGGGAGAGGTCAAAAGGTCAACGGAGAAATCATTTAGAAGTTCTAGCAGTGTAGTCCTCCACTTCTGAAAGCTGGTTTGGATCATCCGGGGTCACTTGGAGTAGGAATGAGCACCGGGTATTGCTTTTGAGCAATACAATCAGACATTAAACTTGTTCCCCCATGGCCTGCTGGTCCCATAAAAATCAGGGAAACTGGATCAACAAGCTGAGTCATCCGTCAGATGACGACAGCTGCATTACCGTCTACGCCCAAAGTAGCTTTTTTTTTTTTTTTTAATTAAAACTCAGTTACCCAGCATGCAAAACAAGCCATAATTTTCCATGCACCTGGAAACACTTCTGTTTCCCCCTCTAGCTACAGTAAACCACTTGTTTTAGCACCATTCAACTAGATGCATGCAAGGCAGCCTGGCAATGTAAACAACGGCTGGATTAGAGCTCAGTGTTAGCCACACAGTCAAGCATCTCACGTTCCACTTGGAGACATCAAAAGCCCAGTGAAGGCAGCCATTTTATGGGTTCATCCTGTGTGCTTTGGCATTTACAAAGTACCAGTCAAAGGCATGGCCTCCATGTGCTCTCAATTCTTTAAAAAGTAGAAAGAAAAAACAGATGTGCTTCCGTCTGAAACTTTCAGCCACCTAAGTGTGGACACTTCCTCTAAACTGGTAAAGGTGAAACACCCGCAGAAACTAATAGAAATTCTCTGAAATGTACGTTCTTAAATAAGATACGTGTTTGTAGGGTCATCACAGTGAGGTAAAAATGATCTACGGTGCATATAGGCACACTACATTTATCATTCAGCACCAAGCATTCTAGCTGCAGCTGACTAAAGTTCTTCTTTAGCCGAAAACTGTTGTGATTATTTCAGTCCTTAAATAGCAGTAGGATCGGTGGGGGTTGGGGGGGGTAGCTGTCAGGATGCGCCTGCAGATCAGAGACTCTGGAAATGGAATCGGTCCAAAATCTCTTTTAGCACTCCATCGATAACAGCTGGCCTCTGATTCATCGCAGCCAACACTTGGAGAGAGCAGTGCATTAATGTAAGAGCTGCGTCTCTATCCGACTCTGACGCTCATTTGGCCAACGCTCAAACTCAACGGGAGGTTGGGAAGTAGAAAAAGGGAATCATTGTGTGAGTACAAAAATATTGAAAACACAACAAATGAAGAAAAGACACTGGACAAAAAAAAATTAGAAAAAGAAACGCATCTAAAAACTCTCCGGAGCAAGCAAGGACAGGAGGCACACACCAACCTGAACTTACCATCTTCTGGGCATTCTAGATCATCGTGGGGGGACAAAACACACGGAGGAAGAGGAAGGTACATACATGAAAGATGAATAAACAAAAGAAAATGTGAAAGAACAGGAGAAAGATAGATAGGATTCATGCTAAAATAATGGGAAACTGAGACATTTAGACCTCTGCTGCTTAATCAACTGATCTTTACCCAAATGACATCGATTCAAAGATTTCGTACTTGCAGGAATGTACTAGAGATACTATTGTTTGTACTGGGAGGATGTCTGAAACAAGCTGGTACAGCCTATGGTTAGAGGATTCATTCTGTTATTTAACACATTTCAGAGCTGAATGGGACTCTGACTGGAAATAATAACAGATCTTTTCGAGTGGAATTGGACCATCTGTGGCTTTGACGTTGGGCTTACAATAGAAACTGACTTTGCTTTGTTGTGTGCTTTTTCACTCCTGTTGGTCAGTGCTTTCCTGACCAGCGTCGCCCTTGAAATCAAGACTTTCTGGTCCAATTAAGCGGTCAGTCCAGCAACAATCAGGTGGACCGGTTCGTACCTTGATCTCAATGTTTCCGACTTTGGCTGTCGAGCGAATGATGGGCCTCCCAACCAGCGCAGGGAAGATGTGCTCTGGGAAGTTGGAGCCGGCATAGCCGCACTTGACAAACTAAAAAGGAGAGACAAGAGAACCAAAGCACAGAGGATGTGATGTGAGGAAATACATTTAAGTACCGCTGACATAAACTGTGCAACACAGCGAGACAATGTCACTGTCATCCTGCTGACAACAGTGGGCTTAATTAGTATTTAGACGGAGATAAAAATGTAACCGCCCACGCCAGTGCGTGTGTGCGAATGAGTATGAACATCTGCGGCCAGCCCCTGCTTTAGCCCCCAGCACAATGCTAGAAACGCATAAATGTATATGTTTTATTAAGGTTTATCTACAGCTTTTAACATTAAAAATAAACATTAATTCGATCCTATACAGTCATTAAATGGTAAGGCATATAATCCTTCAAAAAAGAATCCCTAATAGTATGTTAGTATGAAAGGGCTGCGCAATACTGACAAACATCACAGGTTTCTTAAGTAATAAAGAACTATAATATATCTATGTCAATAGTGTGCATCATTATTAGAACTGTGTGGACATGAAGGCCAAGCAGGTCACTCAGCTACAACAGTTACATAAAGGTCAGAGAATCGCATTGTAAAACTGTAACCAGGAAGAGATAGCATCTAAGCCGTATGGTTTTATGATAACTTAAATCCCAAACAATTTGTTGTCACAAATTAAAATATTGGTATTATATTGTGCCATTGCTCAAATTAGGCATAGCACCATTTCCTGTGTATGCAAAGTTGCAGATATTTTTTCACTGTCATTCCTCTGCAATGCATTAATATTAAGGTGTGTGTCTGTTGTTGCAACGTCCCATCTTCTACCCTGGTACTTTTTGTGTAACCTCAAACTAAACGAAATTTTTTTCTCAAACAACTGCCAGTGTCGAGGGGTAAATTCAAAGATGATCCACCAAACAGTGTTTAACTTATTAAAGTAAACTTTTAGAATAAGTGCACACGGTTCACTACTGCTGTGCCCCAACAAAAAGAATTTGGTTGTAAGAGTAACAGGCGAGTTGAACCGATTCTGTCTGTAATGTAATTAAATCAGCACGTGATTCATCATCTTACAGAACCAGTTCATCTTCCATGGTGAGTTTAAGTGGATGATTGCGAAATGGCTAAACAACTCTGTTGTTTTGCAAAGTTCACCCAACTTCACAGAGGACTAATGAGGTCTTATGATTTCAGTGCTCTGAAAATGTGTTGGTGGCGTACGTGGCTGTGGTCCTGCCTGTTCTCACTTCCTCTAGACTTCTCAGTTAAACCCTGACACAGGGCAGTTTTTTGCAAAATGCTCTTGAAATAGTCACATCTAAAAAAATAATAATAAAAAAAGCCTTAATAGTCAGAACCTTGCTGAGCCAACATCCTCTTTGACTGTATTTTAGAAACTTCTCATTTTGTCAACAAACCACAGCAGCTTGGATTTCAATTCACCAGCCCAATGATCTCTTAAACCCGGAACGTAGGTTTTGACAAAGAGACCACAGAGATGTAGTGCACATGTGTAATATTGAGCTGATGGTCAGAGTTTATTTCCCACTATATTGAGATCTATTTTGTAATGTTTCTCATTAAGTACATTAGTGTATGTCGACCCCTCAGTAGCCCCTCATCTATCCAGTAAAGATATGTTAAAACAAGGCTGATTAATGACGAATGCATAAGAGAGAGAGATTAATAGCATGTTGTGTGATCTCATCAAGGCCCAAAGACCTTACTAACCGCAGGTTAGGTGACATTTGTATCCGGGAAGTTGGTGCTTGCTGCACAACAGGAAAACATAAAAAGCGGTTCCTCATTCACCTGACACGGCCTAGCTAACGTGAAGCCAAATGTTAGCTGACAACAAATAAAGCTACTGTGCTTGATAATTAAGAAAATAACGAATCTGTAAATCCCGCATCGCTTGCAAAACAAATCACAGAAATGCCGGACGCAGCAGCAGACAGACAGACAGACAGACAGACAGACAGACAGTATAAGCCAGACAGCCAGCTGTTAGATGCTAAATTAGCAGGCTAGCTAGCTGCTTTAGCTTAGTAACCAATGGCAGCAAATGAGCAGTTACTCGTCTGTCTTCATTTGGAGGTCCACGTCGCTGTACGAGCTCCAGCCAGATGTGTGTGTCCAGCTTGTACCCTGACATGTACACCCACCCTACGTGTCGTTTCCGTGTCGGGTCTGGATGAATGAAAATTAGCTGGCTAACAAGCTAGCTAGCTACCCACCCAGTTAACGCTAGCTAGCTTGGCCGCTGACAGCTTACTTCCTGTTTCAGCAAATCACTCGACATAACGGTACCGTTTAACGCCAGCCGCGGATCGAGAGTGTGTTAAATCAGAGCAGCAAACTTACCCCGGTCCCATTATCACAGACCACCACTTTCCTTCCCTGGCTATCCATTATGTAAAAGCCCAGTTGCCGCTGAACCTCCCTCAACTTTCTTCGGCAAGCCGGAAGGAAGACACACCAACCCGGCCGAGAGGAGGAAGGGAAGGGTGCTCATCCGGTGTGTGACAGGCGCTCAAATGTCAGTCACTCCCTCCAGTATTCATCTCCAAACTCTTTCATTTTACAATCACAACAAATGCATTGACGGATTAATTGCATTGCTAGAACCAAAGTTCCGTGTATGCAGTGCAGCCTCATTACATGTCCACATGCAACATGTAAAGTGTGTTGGCTGCAGGTGTGAAGCTTCTCCTCTGGATAAAAATGTTCATTTATTTGACCTGGA
>CALSCE010009347.1:3592814-3638927 GCA_943593645.1 Bovichtus variegatus | reverse complement strand
ATATATATATATATATATATGGAGCAATTAATGGATTCTTTTACATATTCCTGCACAGAACTGCAGAACTCTTTTATTTTAAAACAGATATATTGACATATTTTTTCACAGCAGGTTTCTTCATATTTTTATTGAGCATTTTTCTATTCTATATTTATGTTTCTTGACTTTTGCAGTACTTGCTTCCTCATTTTTATGCACTAAAACACTAAGGCAAAAAAAGGTGAAAATATGCTACTTGGCAATAAACCTGATTCTCATTCTGACAATATAACGAATAACTTAATAAAGCCTAATATGACAGCATTGGAGAAACTGTAGACAGGTGTGTTGTTGCTGGAATAATCAAGGTGTAGGGATGAGAGATCATGACACAAACAACAGTAAATGTAAGAGACATCCAGTTATAGTTGATTTATTTTCCTCTGTTTTTTGCTCACACAAGTTGTGGAACAATATTGATTGTTGTAGGAATAAAATCCGGTTAAAACTGGAATCAAAAGCCAAATAACCAGCTTTACTAACTAACGGTCTACAACCATAAGATAAAAAGAGAAGAAATGTCAACTTTGAAAACATTCTTTCATATTTCACACATCTTCATGAAGGCCACTTTACTCATCAAACCACCTAGAAAGTACATTCTTTCCATATATTAGAACATTTGTCAACGATAATTTAACATAAAAAATAAGAAGACATGTTTTATAATAACAAACACACAATCAAACATAATTTAAGTTGGTGCTCTAAGAGTCTCTAGAGTGAATAAATGTCAGTCAACAAAATAAACCACAACGCTCGACTTTAAGAAGAGTAATACTTTAAAACAAACAAGATTCAAACTGCAGACCGGCCTTTTTGTACTTTGCAGATTATTGTACAGTGAATTAATGCATGAGCGGATACATGTGGGGGTATTTAGCCTCTCTACTGACAAAGAGCTTCATTTTTTAGGCTCAAGACTGAAGAGAGCCAGCAGGTGGAGTATTTTGACCGACGCAGGGAGATCAACTCACTGTTTTAAGAGTCCACAATGCCTCTGGTTTGGAGTATTTGAATCCTTCGTTAACTGCAATTCATGGTAGATTAAGCGTTCGGTGTAAATGTGTGTGGAGATCCCACATCATTGTCATTTTAGGGAACAGCATTCTTTGGGTAGCAGGATGCTTGGGAACATAAGGACCTTGGCCTGCATGAAATAAAGGTTAGGCAGTCCAGCGATCAGCCTGCCAGCCTCCACACTCAGCTCCTCATCCGGCTGAGGCTTCCTAATGAAGCACAAACAGTATTTAAAACACACATAGGAGACAAGGAGGTGTTGCATTATCCATGCAGCAATGTATTGTATGAATGCTTTGAAAGGGTTAAACAATTAAAATAAAAAGAAGTGCATGGATGTAGCAGCTGAGCTGACCTGACTGAAGTGCTGGTTTTCTCTGCAGTGGACATCAGACGGTTCAAAGTGTCCTCCATGTGGCTACTGCTAGCGCCGGTTTCCAGTTTGCTGATGGTCAACTCATACAGCTCAGGGTCAACTCCTTTACGTGTGTGTGTGTGTGTGTGTGTAACAAACACACATACAATTCAATGAGTGTCAAGAGGACTTACACGCCCCCCAGCAGGAGCTAAATTTAGCAACAGCATACTGGATTGCTTGATATTTCTGGTGGCTGCTTCTTTGAACATGGACTTCATGAATGATAATAAAATCTGACCTGGAGGAGGACTGTTGCTACGGCTGCTGCTGCCGTAGGATCTGCTCTCCTCTATAGAACCAAAATAATCCAGGTTGAGAGCAGAGCAGTCTGTGCTAACAAGGGGAGACAGTGGGTGAGGATTATTGTGGGGTGAGGAAGGACGCGGGGGGGAAGCTTGAATTCTTATTCATAAAAGGAGAATGGAGTTTTCTCTTTTTACCGAGACAGCTGGGAAGACTGAGAGTGGCAGACAAAGCAATGCAAAGCTGTTGTTTTCCAATTTTTTTATAATCAAATTCAGCAATAATTCCATTTATTCTAGTGCAGTAATTCCATTTATAATGGTGCAATAAATACATTTATTCTAGTGCAATAAATACTTTTATTCCAGTATTCTTTACTTATTATTTTAGAACCTCTGTTGTCTGCTCTGGATGTTTGTTTGCTGCAGTTGTTTTGTTTTTGTGGTGTATTCTTTCTGTTTTTATCCCGTGTCTTTTAATTGCACTGATCAGGAGTAGCGCTTCTAATGTACTATGACAATAAAGGCTTTTTTTTAATATATTCTTCACATCTGTTAAACTGTTAGAATATTGTATATAATAACACTTTCAATTATTTAGTAGTCAGCTCTCATAACAAATGAGTTTGCTGTCTAGCTAGACTCTTGATATTTACGCCACCTTTTTGTTTTACATCCTTTGTCTTGAAAACAAAACGGACACCAAATCCCAGCAGGCTGTGCAGTTGTTTGAATACTCCAAGTCTGCATTCAACCACAGAGGAAAGTGTTACAGCTTTCAGCGAGAGAGGAAAGCTGAGGGAAGAGAGGTGAAACCAGGCAGAAATGATCGACTGATTTATTTCAGTATTTACAAGGAAGTCCTTCTTGCAGTCAGTGCATTAAATCTGGATTTGAGCAGTAAATCTAAAGAAATAAAAAATAATAATTATAATTGTCGTCAACAAACTATACGTAGGTCCAAAGTCCAAGTACTTTTTAGAAAAACAATTGCTGGCATAAAGGCACAACTCATCATGAAACACTGTAACTCCAGTTGTAGAAACATTTTTGACTGGTAATGAAATATTGACAAGTAGATTTCAGTTAAGATTTTTCTTCAAACTGAAGTGCTGTGGAGGTAAACGCTCCTCTAAACTGTTCAGCATGCTCATACAGTACTGCATCAGTGTACAGGGAGTACAACAAATAATAAATAAAAGCAGCAGTAATATTTGTTTCTATTATGACAATAATCTCCAACACATTTAACCTAATCACAGAATAAATACATACATAAAGAAAAACATATACATCTACAAACAAATCCTTTCTGTATTGGGCTGATTGTTTGAATTAAAAATGACTTAAATTCTTTGGATTTTTTTCCTAGTGAATACAGTAAATCTGTTTTGACCTTTTTGCTGCACTTATCACCACCTACAGAGAATACACTGCCCTCTGCTGTCCATACTTTACTATTACAGCACTGTTTGATGTTAATAATGTGTTATTATTTACTTGATATGGGCTCATCACTAAACATTTGTCATAAACGCGCTTGACAAACACGAAAACAAAAAGGGGAAAATGTTTGTTTTTTAACGGACAGTCAAGAAAACAGTTCCTATAGGCTATATTTAAAAAGTGACTTTTACCACTTCTTGTTTTTGTCTTTTTAGGTTTGTCAGGTAACTTTATGAGCATTAGTTATAGTACAAAGCTTTTCTTTATACTTTTTTGTTACACACTTCAAAAACAGGCAGCAGCAAAACAGGTTGTGCTGCAAAGTACAGCACGTTATCTGCAACAACAAACTCAAATGTTAAACACTTCCTATAAGAAAAAAGGACACCAAACGCGCTAATTTGTGAAATTTGTAATTCAAGCTTTTTTCTGGTCTTTCTTTTGTTTTGTGATTTTGTTAGATTTTTTACATTTTGTTAGATCTCGGTAGGCTTTGTTAATTTACCAAAGACAGCTCTCCATGTACAGTAAATTCACTCATAATTGTAACAATCATTTTTGGGATTAAAGTTTTACGATGAATTAGAAACAAATACCTTTCTGTGTAAATACTGATCTTAACAATACTGTACTAAATCTGATTCTTATTAAATACAATATTTCCTGAGCAAAGAATGAATAATACCTGTGTTGTTGTTTTTCATTTATGTATTTTTTGGTTTCTCTTCATCAAAAAGTGTCAAACATAACTGAGGGGAACCTAAAACTCTTTTCTCAAGCTAATATAAAATATGAACAAATAAATAGTTTCCAACAAAAACTTAAGACCAAAGAATTAATAGCGGGAGATTGAGTTGGACCTCCTCAGTGGCCACCAATAAATGAAAAGTAAACGGTCCTTTGGATAAACACATCCATTAAATCATCATGGCATAGATCAGGACCAAGCTCCACGAAATGACTAATATTTACTGGAGTAAACAAGTTCAGTGTTTAGTGCTTTGTGGCATTCATTTAGAATTACCCTCGGGTAGTTTGTAGTGCAGTTTAAAAAGAAAACTTCAGAATCATCAAGTAGCACAATGACACTATGTACATCTTGTTTTCAGTAGTCGCTAACCATATCGGGTGTTACAACGTCAAGATGGACACCACAAAGTATCCAAATACCAACTGGGACTGATAAATACTGAGATAAATTCTCTGTAAAAAGGTGGCAGCGGGTAAAGACGAGACACTAGAGTAGCTGAAGGAAGGAGAAAAGGGAAGCCAGTACAGTGTTTCCCCAGTAATTGCTCTGAAACTATTTTCACTGATGGATCATTTTTCAGTTTCATTGAACATCTGTCTTACTTTTAGTCCCAGTTTTTGGGTTTGTTGGATGTTACATCTCTTAAAGTTTTCTTGTTTGGACAAATTATAACAACAAAAACATGATTTTTCAACACTGGATCCATCTCTGTTATTCATAAGAGGTTAAATCACAAAATGCTGTGGTCACTCACTACTGCCCAGTGAAAAAAGGGGAAACAGCGTAAAATGAAAGAAGCAGAACAAGCCCTGCAGGAAGTGAGGAGGAGTCCAGAGGGAACTCTCAAAGGTTCAGCCTTATTAGACGAAGCCACGCAGTGGATGGCTGATACTGTAGTCTACTTCCAGCCCCAGAAGTGAGGGGCTCGGCGGGGGGACGTACCGTCCTGAGAGCTGCTAAGGCCACGTCTGCTCCAGTCCAGCTGGCTGGAAGGGAGCGCCTCCTACACAGAGAGAAAACAGTAAACAGTATTTAAAACGGTGTGTTATATAAAGTATTGTGTCTAACTTTAGTGGATCATAACACATTGGTGTGTGGAATTAATCTGCAGATGCGCCGGTTCAAAATGAGACCAGTGTCAGTTTTTGAGCCATGACAAAAGCTAAATTGTGGCCTGCAGCTGACTAGGTAAGGCTTGTTTTTAGCATGCTAACGGCTGGAAATGCCTTTTACAACTGAAGCTGTTGCGGCCCCTATCGGACGGTTAAGAGGAATGAGGAACCAGCTGTCAATGACGGTATAAAACAGGCAATAAAATAGTTTTTTTCTGGCAGAGATAATTAACTCAAATCAAACCATTTTACCTGCATTGAATCTGTTGAGGGGTCCGGTGTGTCCCGTGGTTCTGGAGGTGCTTGTGTGGTGGTGATCGCTGCGTGTCCTGGGGAACAGACAGCTGGTACAGAGTCTTTGGTGGGCTGGAGCATTCCCTGAGGAGTGGTAAAAATGAATAAAAATAAATAAATAAACTAAAGGTTTGGAACATGAACCGTCAAAGGTAATTACCACTGAAACAGCTCATCTTACAACATTACGATGCTTCTTTTCCCCGATAAAGGTCACATTCATACACTCTAAATACATTTTCTACAGTTGACTCACCAAGCTGGATGCAAAAGCAGGCACGGCCACTGGATGCTTCTTCGTGCCAATGAACACCTTTCAAAAAGGCAAAGACACAAAGAAAACAGCCTTAAAATACGTTTTGTAAAGCAACCACCAGGAGTGTAACAGCTTCACTACAGATGTTTTCTCCTAGTTTCATATACATAATATACTGTAAGTCAAGAGCATTGATCTGGACTTAGACTCACTCTGGGACATTGATGTAGTAGTTTTAACTTATTTACTCAGTTAGTGCTGAACATGCTGTTTAGATCACTGATACAGTATTGTTTATGTGTTGTCCGAACTCACAATGTTCCTTGTCTCCACACCAAGGCACCTGAGTAGAGTCCTGTTAGTGTAGGAACCTCCCCATTGAAACTGGAGGCCAACTGCATCGTGGAGGTCCTGATGTGGCCACCACACCCCCCGCCGAATCCTGAGAAATGGTAAGAAAAAAATGACAAAGCATTTTGATATATTCAGAGACAATGTTAATTAAAAAAAAAAGGAGATCGGGAAAACTGCTGCTTTCTGAAAATGTCACAAACTGTTAACAAATCCACCATCATTATCCTCACCACTGAGTTCTGGGACAGAGTTCAGGTAACTCCTCCTCCTCCTCACTCTCAAGGAGGCGTTGGGCGTGAAGCAGAGCACCGAGGCTGAGCACCTCCTCTTCACCTTCCACAGCTGGGAAGTCTACCTGCGGAAAACTGGCCAGGAGAAGCTGCTGGACACGGCAGGGGAGTGAGTCCTGGACAGGAAAAAAAAAAAGGGGGAGACGATTCTTTTTTTAAATCATATGTTAAAAATATGGGATGAACTTTAGATTGACTTCAAAGTGGCAATAGACAAGTGTCTTGCTTTAACTTATTACTATGAAGAAAATATTGATTGCACAATGTAAAGGCGATAGAATCCTTTCACCATCAGTGTTTAATTGGTTCCCTTTAAGCCTCACTTTCACTATGCAATTCTGTCTGCCACCGGGTACGATCTCCTAGGAACATGAGTAATTGGCACAAAGCTGTGGAAAACAAAACGCAGTGTGTGCGTGTGCGTGTGTGTGTGTGTGTGTGTATGCTGTTGGCAGAAGAGCCGTGGACTGGGATTACTCTGAGCAGCAGTGGAAATGAATTACAATAGAAGATATTTGAATATATTTCTTGCTTTTTCTCTGATGGTCTGAATAAGTTACTAAATTGGTCGCTGGTAGTAGGAAAAGTGTTGTCTTTTCAACAATGGTGACAACAATAATAGCACAAGTTTTCTATTGCCACTTTAAGCTTTTACTATTGTTATCCTATTGCCTGTAAAGCACTTAGAAAGTCTGTTTTGCATGTGAAAAGCAAGAAAACTAAATGAAAAATACATTTTCTGAAAAGAACTTATGTGGCCTTTAAGCATCATCACAAATAGTTACAACAATAGAGATAGTTTTTTTGTGAAATGTCTCCAACCTGAGAGTTGTTTCTCCTGGAAACCCCATATTGCTCTGCCCTGTCCTTCTCCTCCCTAGTGTCCCCATCCGTCAGCAGGATGCTGACTGGCTCTCTGAAATGAGTCCAAGTTTTGTCCTCCTCCTGAGCCCTCTGGTCTTTGAACTCCGCCCACGACTCCTCTCCATCCTCCTGCGTGGGCGCGGAGCAGAAATCAGCAAAGCTGTCACTTGGTGGGAGGTTTCCTAGACTCAGCACCAGTGCATCATTAGGTTGGTCCCTGTGATGCTCAAAACTACAGTCTCTGAAGTCTGCAAACCTGTCTTCTGTATGTGTTCCAGGTTGTGAGTGGTTGGAGGTAGCAGAAGTTTCCTGAGTCGCAGATTGGACGCAATAATGAAAACGCTTCTCTGCCTCAGACTGTCTGAGACATGCCGTATTGTCGTTTCCCAAATCTTCTTCCTCATCATCATCAGTCTGGTCACAGTCAGTCTGACCATCGTGTGAAACAAGAGATGAAACATTTGGTTCCAAGTCGGCAGAAACACCCTCAAATGACAGATCATCGCAGAAGGACGCCAGATCCTCTGAAGCAGACTCATACACACTGAAAGTTTGGGGGACAGCAGAAATGCTCTTTTCTCCATCTTCGTCCAACTCTCCATCCTCTTGCACCTCTGTGGTTTGCAAAGAACTAAAACTATGCCTCCTTTCCTTCTGACTGTCCCCATGCTTGCCTATATCATCCTCCCCAGAATGAGTCTCTCCAGATGGAAAATCCAAAGCTGCTGCAGCTTCCTGAGGCGGATGGTGGTTCTGAGATGGTTGCAAAAGTGCTGCATCTCTTTTCTCACAGTGCTGGACCTTAGTGCAAACATTTTCTTGTTCATGAGACCTGGGCTCAGAGTCCATAACAACATCCTGTCCTGGATCACAGATTTGATCACCCAAGCTGTTGGAAGAGTTGGTTCTTTCCCCTCCTGTGTCAACCCATTTCTCTTTGCTGCCCATAGGAGAGAAGCCACAGCACCAGGGATGCGCTGCCTGCTCTGTAAACACAGTGAAATCTGCAAACCCTGTTTCTTCCCTGGGAGAGCATGCAGGCTCTGCAGAGGCTATGTGGATCTTAGAGTTGTGGTCTCTTTCAGGGAACCCATTTGAGAGGTGCACATATGATTTAGCATTACAATCCTGCCCTTCCACGAATATCTGGCCCCTGACGGACCCCGAGTCCACAGTGGATGTGGGTTGAGATTGTTCAACTGAGAGATTAAAGCTACAATTGGATTGATGGGTGGCTGGCTTTATAGTGGTAGAAGGCTGTCTGAGGCTGGATAGTGAATCAGTGGAACCAGCGAAGCCAGGAGGCGAGCAGGACACCTTGACAGAGAATCCCCCAAAGTCCCCAAACTCGTCCTCCTCTGATCCCGCCTCCCCATCACTGTCATCATCCAGTGGAGGGGGGGAGGAGGAGTGCAAGGGTATGATGTCTGGCTCCATGGGTTCTCCTAGCAGGACCGGAAGACCTCATGCACCTGGAAGAGGAAAGTGAAAAGAGCAGGAAGAGAAGCACAATGAACAACAGCTTCTTGGGAATCACAGAAATTGTTTCAGCATGTTGATGAAGGTATTTGCTCAGCACGAGGATGTCGGTCTTTTCTAGGGGACTGTGAGAAATGTTGGTGAAATACCACTGAATGAATGTAGCTTTGTCTCGACTGTTGGGTGAATGTGTCTGGATTGAGCCAACTATGAGAATTAGGGTGTCCATGGTGCAGCTCTATTGTCTGGCCTTTCTTTAGGGGAGCATATGTACAATAATGAGATTTGCACCCCATTGGCACATATGCAGATTGAGTTTAAGCAGCTCACCCCCTTGCTAACTGATAACTGTATAGACCCTCAAGACATATTGACATTTTTAGCATTGGTAGCCTATTTATTTTGAGTTTGATTTCGGGATCTTATTGATTACATTGAAGGCAATTGATGTACTTGGTCCAGATTCCCCAACAATATGTTTGCAGCCTGATATCCTCAGGCATGAACCATATGGCTGTTCAAATAACTAGGTTAGAAATGGGAAGACTGGAAAGCACTACACTGTAAAAACAAAAAAAGGCCCATTGTTCATCTCAGCTCTGGAAAGACCCTCCTGAGGATCTCAGGTTTACCAAATTACTATTATTATTTTGAACTGCTTCTTTATTTTTGTTTTATATTCTATGGATGTTAGATGTTAGGATGTGTTCTAATGTTATTCAGTGTTGCTTTTCTGGCTCTAATCCTTTTTTATGTGAAGGACTTTGTAATGTTGGTTCCGATGGTTGCTGAACAAACTTAATTTTATTTATCATAATTCAAAAAGAGGCAAACCCCCATGCATCGGAGACTATACTAGAATATGCAGGTTACAGTTCCACGTCTGACAAAGGGTTAAACTCCCTGAAAAAGCAGGCATGAAAGTATAAAGATAATTTCCCGATTTATAGGTGAGGCATTACTGGTGTTGGCTCAGTTCAGACATTCAGCAGTGTTAAAAAATACACACAATGTTCCGCAAAGTACAAACATAACAAATCTGAACTTAATAAAAACTATTGGTCGATCTCAAAAGGGTCACACATCCCCATGTTATGTCTCTTAAAAATAAGTCAAATGTTTACATCTATTTGGGACATCCCCAGCTCTCTGACCCCCCCAGCTCTATGACCCCCCCTTCTGGTGCTGATCCTGGAGTGGAAAATAGGCCAGTCAGTAAAGTGATACAGGAAACATTATCCGCAGCTTTGTGCTGCTTGGATGAACAGTTCAATCCGACTCTGTGCCTTCAGCAGCCACTTCAGGATCATGGATTAGAGCCCAAACCTCCACAACAAACATACAAGAACTGCTCCCTGTGAGTGGAGAGAAAAAAAACTTTAAACATGAACTGAAACGACTGAAATTAGCAACCGTAATAATTATTATTACACAAGAGATTAACATAATTATGCGTCTGCGTGAATGGTCGGTGAAGCGGATACAACCAATGACGTCCTGCCGCTTCTTCATGGACAGACAGGTGTCACGGCATGACATGAACAGCTCAGTGTAATCTGTACATTAAATATAAACGCTCGCGAAAAGAGGAGACGGTTGAAGTAAAGCTAAGCTAGCTGTTAAAGTGGATAACAAATCGGACGTTATGTTTAAAATACGGTGCGTTATCTCGACCGTTGGAACACGGCAACTGATTAGCTTACGTTACCTGCAGCTAGCTAGTGTAGCCGGTACCTCACGCTAGCTAACCGTGAACACAGCCGTTGCTCTGTAAACGGGGCTAACGGCTCGGTACGAACACAAAGTGCCTGCTTTGTAGTTACCGACAGTCATTCACTTTGCCTTCTCGTCACTTGTTGTCCATCTTTTGTGCCGCAGCTCGGCTCTCCATCCTCTGTCATCTTCCTCCAAGTATGAGCTGGGATATGTAAAGCAGTGAGGAGGTCTCACTGTGTCCCGTTTCCAGGCGCTCTAATTTACTCATCGCCAGAAGCAGTTGGGAAAACACCCCGGTTCACTTTTTACGGACCCGGAAGCGACTCCTCTTTAAAATAGACGATCTTTAATTTGTTCCTACGCTTCTCTCTTTTATTTTTATTTAATATGTGTAATGTGGGTTTGTAGCTTGTTCAGAGTTTAATGGCATATTTCAATAATCCAAATGGTAAATTGGTGTTGACACAATGACACACAAAAAAGACATTTAAACAAGAAAGTATTGCTTTAACAAAGAGTGTGAATCCAGCTAAAGTCCAATAAAGAAGAACAGTTTCAGGGTGTTTCTGTCTGTCATACCTTGATATAATCGAGCTTTTGCAAATAGCTTGAGTTCCTTCTACCACCTTTAAATATTTACAGCTATGAATTAAGTTGTTCATAAAATAATCCCATTTTTTCTCCTTCATAACTACCTCAGTTTTAATCAACACCACATTTACTCTTTATTAGTTTATTCTGCTTTTTCCACTCAAGTACTGTACTGCAGTACACTTTTAAGGTTCTTTTGCTTTACTTGTATATTTTTACAATGTACCACTTTACACTTCTACTTCAGACCATTTCACCATTTTATGTTCTAATGTTCCCTGCTTTTCACAGGTTTAATACTTATAGTACAAGTATGACAAAAAGCTCTTTATCATTTCAAAATATTTAAAAAAACTGTTCAAAAAGAAGTGCAAGATAATCATAAGCAGTAACATTAACACAGGTCAGACTTGAAGTTGTCAGATCTCAAATGCACCTAACCAAGAGACAGAGAAAACTAAATGTTTGCAGGAATCCAGAACACTTGATCAGCATATTGGCATTCACAAGAGCAATTCTTTCACATACATCTAGGTGCTGCTGTGAAATGCCTTTTATTATGACGTAACTGTGAAGCCATCCGACGACTTCTGCTTCTTTTCTTCACTCTCAACATAATTAGAATAATAAAACTTTATTTATATAGCACATTTCTTTACCAAGTGCTTCACAACAAGAAAAAATGCAATAAAACCATAATAAAAAGTACAATTATAGATACATACGTTGAAATTAAATGTACACAAAGATGAAAGTTGCTTTCTTTTAAAGAACAATGTGTTAAAAAGAGATTTGTCCTAAAGTCAAAAGAACTCTTGGCAGGGCTGTATGGCAATGAAGATGGGAAACAACACAAACATAATGATTTCACGGCAACTCAAGCACACTTTATAGTTCCCCGGACCATGTATTAATGGACTTATATGGACTGCCAGGACGATTCATTTTGAATTTGATCTACATTCTGCATGTGCCTCTGGAGAGGCCAACGAGGAGGCACAGCGCTCTGCTAGAGGTTGTACAGATCACAAACGCACTCTGTTTTTTGCCAAGCCAAGTGACTCATTGTAGCTTGTCCAGTAGCTTGAAGTGAAACAAATGTCAAAACGCAACAGTGTAGGGTTCCCTGGCTTCATGGATCTGATTATGATCCCACAGTTTTGAAGCCGTGCAGAATTTTTGACCACAAACCAAACAGCAAAATGACTTCTTCCCTTTGAGCTCCTTCATGCCACAAGTTTTGAGATGATGTGTATTGGCAACCATTTTGCCACACGTTTTGCAAAAATATGGCTTTTCCCCTGTGTGCATCCTCAAGTGAACGTTGAGATTGGAAATTTGAGCAAAGGATTTGGTACAGTAAGAACACTTGTGCGGCTTTTCACCCGTGTGAATTCTTAAATGCGTAGTCAGGTGGACCCTACTAACAAACTCCTTGTCACACTCGGAGCATTTAAAGGCTTTCAGACTCATGTGAATCTTATCAACGTGTCTGATCAGATCAGCGTCCCTGTGGAACCGCTTGCCACAGAAACGGCAAGGCTTTTCCTCGGGGCTTTTCCGGGCTTGTTCTTGCTCCCTAAAAGCAGTGTCACTGCAACTCGGACCAAAAGAGGATGAGCCTGAGCCGGCGTTCCCATTCCATTCATCGTCATTCAACGTCACAGTTATGGTGCTGATAGTTGGGAAGAGCTGGTAGTCTGTATGAGCAGTTGTTTCAGTATCAGCAAGTCTGACATTTAAATCCTTGAAAGAATCATCCTTAGGGTCTGGACGGATCCACCGATCCACCTGCTGACGAGGCGACGATGAACCATCTCTTTCATTCCATTTGTTGTCTATGCTTCTGTTTACACTCACAGTTACAGCCGTGGAGGGCGGGAGCAGCTCACACTTAGTAGCTTGTTCTGATTTAGGATGTGCAGCATTGTTGGAAGTATCAGCCTCCATGTCCGGACCATAGACTGCATGGTCTGGACTGATCCACTGATCCACCTGCTCCTCTTTGACCTGCTGACAGTAATGGATCTCGTTTTCCTCCACATTGGGAAGCTGGTCTGGCTTTTGTGAAGACGAAATCTCCTCAGAGACCGACTGGATGTCTAAAAGACAGAGAGGACCCATGATATAACTCGTTAAATAACCCACTAATATATAACAAATATATTTGTACACGTGCAAGTAAGATGCGTTATAGTCAGATGTTTTCAATGTGCTAAAGGTGGAGGATTACGGTATTTTTACAACAAAAAAAAACAGAATACTACTTAGTTTAAGCTACTGTATTGTGAGGATTTGCTGCTTTGTGATAAATGATAAATTAAATATCTTTAAATGTTGGACTGTTGGTCAGAGAAAAACAAGACATCTGAAGAGCAATTAAAACTAGTTTCTAACATTTTACAGACCAAACAATTAATCAAGAAAATAATCTGCAGATTAATTGCCATTTAAATGTAATTGTCAGTTGAAGCCTTAACCTGATGATCCATGTTTCTGCACCCAGTGCAGTTTAGTGTGTTTTCATGAGTTGCATGATGGACTGATCCATCACATGTCTTTATGTCGTAAGATGCTAAATATCTGCAGCCAGTCCGTTGCCTGGATACGCTCTACGGCTACATAGCAACCTGCTAGAGGCTAACGTGACATTAATGATGACACAAACCTGCCCTGAATAATATTACTTCAGGTTTTAAGACGGTCAGTTGCTCGAGCTGCTGCTTCAGATGCGTGATTTCTCTCTCGGAGCGGACAGCTTCACCCTGAAGCTCCACTATCGTCTTCTCAACAAGTCCAAAGATTTCCTCGGCAGCCGCTGCCAGTCGCTCGTGGACCAGCAGTCTGAGCAGCTGCGTACCCGACATGATGGAGCACTGTGGAGGGTGGCGCACACACTTCTACATGAAAAGGAATAAACTCGTGAACTGAAAGCCAGACGCATCAAAATAACACACTCGTTGGCGGCACACTGGCCGTGGGAGGACAAGCGTAAGTAGCGTTAGTTAATGCTTCCGGCTCAACGTCATGACGCAGGTCACGTCACTTTCAGCAGCGTGCGTCCCCAGCCGCCCTGGTTGGCAGCTTTTCCTCTACTGTGCAGAACCAAGTCTCATCTTACCTTTATTTTACAAACAACTTGTACGTTTTATTTGTCCTTCTTTATAATAATTGGTTGTTATTTTATTGACAAAGTGTGAGACTGCAAACCCCCCCAGGACAAGTTTGAATGAGCACAGTGAAAAGAGTGGTTTGTTTCTTTCCATGTTTATTACTTGCACTGTGTGAATATGTGGTTATTTGTAGATCCAAGCTCTCTAAAGACGGGGAAACTGGCACAACTCTCAAACATGGATTTCCCCGTGTTGAACATCTTTGAGGAGGTTTTGAACTTGTTATCCAAACAAGGCACTAAATGATACTGAAGTGCCTACCAGGTCAAAACAACACAACAATGAATAAACCTGAAGGACGTTGATAATCACGTTGCTTTTGTGAGGAAGAAATACATAACAAAACATCACATTTCCGAAGACACAATCTCAGTTATGTGCAACTGCAGTGATGTTACAGACAATCTGTAAACCATCTGAGCACAAATTACATGTTAACACCAATTGGGCACCTAAATATACATTTTTTTTTAATTACAATATTTCAACAAATTTACAAATATAATGCTTTCGAGAGAGGTTGAAGCTGAAGGAGGCCATTCCTAAATACTGAATTGCACATTTTATATAAAAAAAAATATTTGGTTTCTCACATACACACTCTCACACAGCTTTAGGATTTTTCTCTCCTCTCTCCAGTTTCTCACTGATGTGTCTTTTCCATGATTCGTGAACCTCCATATGCACCTTCAGGTCTGAATCTGTGTGAAAGGTTCTGCCACATGTTGGGCAGCGAAAGGACTTATTTGTGCTTTGCTTTTGTGTCCCCGTGCACAATTTAAGATGATGGCTACTGGCAAACCTCTTGCCACATTTGCTACAAAAATATGGTTTCTCTCCAGTATGCTGTCTCATGTGAACAATACGATTAGAGTTCTGAGTGAATGTTTTGCCACAGAAGTCACAACTGAAGGGCTTTTCACCGGTGTGAACTCTTGCATGCAGAACGAGCTGGTGCTTTTGATTGAACTCCTTGTTGCATTTGAAGCATTTAAAGTCCTTCTCCTCTTTGTGATCCTCATCTACGTTTCCCTTTTCTGGTGTACTTTTGCACTCATTCTGCATTTTACAAAATTTGAAATGATTGCTCGTGGCAAAACTTTTCCCACATTTATTACAAAGATACGGTTTTTCCCCAGTATGCACTCTCATGTGAGCAAGACGACTCGAGTTCTGAACAAAGGCTTTGTCACAATAATCGCAACTAAAGGGTTTTTCACCGGTGTGAATTCTTGTATGCAGAACTAGCTGGTACCTTTGTTCGAACTCCTTGTTGCACTCCAGGCATTTAAAGGCTTTGTGCCCTTTGTGGCTCTTCTCTACATGCCTTATAAGATAAGAATCCCTCTTAAAACTTTTACCACAAAAACGGCAAGACTTTTCTTCCCTCGGAGGCTGTTCCAGTTCCACAAAGACTTCAACGCTATGACTCTGAAGAGGCGACGATGAACCATCTCTTTCATTCCATTTGTTGCGTATGCTTTTGTTTACGCTCACAGTTACAGCCGTGGAAGACGGGAGCAGCTCACACTTAGTGGCTGGTTCTGATTTAGGATGTCTTACTTCAGCATCGATGGAGGTATCAGCCTCCATGTCTGGACTGATACACTGATCCACCTGCTCCTCTTTGACCTTCGGGTGATCTTGGTTCTCTGTTTCCTCCCCAACGGGCATCTGTTCCACCTTAATGTCACATCGCTGCAATGACGGAGGCAGTTCTTCAGAGACCGGCTGTGCGTCTAAAAGACAGAGAGGACACATGTTATAACCTGGTGATATTTTTAATGAGTCGGTATTGCATCCAGCAGTTTAACTTTTGAAACTAAAGATTTTAGCCTGCCTGATCCAGGATTTTTGAGACCGATACGGATACTGATATCTAAAAGATTTGATAATATATCAGCTGATGTTAAGATTCTTTACACAACCAAATAATATAATATTTGGTATAATATTTAATATTATATATAATATAACATAAATAAACATTTTTGATAAGGTTCCCCTAAATCAGTTTTTCTTGTCACAATGGTGACTAAGAAATGTACTGGTTAGGACATTTAACAGTTGAAGAATAAACTAAGAGAAGTGTCTACTCTCAGACAAACTGACACTGTATCAAAACATATCTTTGGTATTTTTGTACTTCAATTTCTTGTTATTTATGACATATTTCCTGTATGTCTCTATACTTAAACTGTCCAATAAAAGAAAAAAAAATGCAAAAATAACTAAAAATTAAAATAAAGATACACCCACACTTTCTTAATTTCTGTGTGCAAAAAGCAGTCCATACTTTTCATGTCTTACCTTCAGAGGAATGAGAATACAATGACACATCTTTGGTCCGGTTGTTTTCTGAATCCTGCAGAAGATAACTTCCCATCAGTGTGTATTATAGGGTGTAGGCAAGACAAAAATGAACCTTTTCATCTAAGATCTAACCATATAAAGTTCCATAAAAGTGGATCATCAGTTTAAGGCTTCAACTAACAATTACTTTAAATGACGATTAATCTGCAGATTATTTTCTTGAATTGTTTGGTCTCAAAATTGTTAGAAAATAGTTAAAAATGCTCTTCAGATGTCTTGTTTTTCTCCAACCAACAGTCCAACACTTTAATATATTCAGTTTATCACAAAGCAACAAATCCTCACAATATAGCATCTTAAATGTAGTAGTATTCAGTGTTTCACGTGTAAAAAATACCTTAAATGATATAAAGAAATTACAGATTAATAATCAGATGATCGATTTCTCGATTAATCGTTTCCGCTCTAAAGTAGCGTGAATGCTAAATAAGCTTGCATTATTTCAACCACCTGTACTGAACAAGTTTGTCTTAAATTGTGAGACTGCTCTTGTCTTGATTTCTAAAATCATTTTGATGCAATTGTTCCACGTGAAATGCGAGAGGAGATGATTTGACCTCTTTGGAGCCCTGCAGTGGTGCGAGAAGTACTCAGATCTTGTATTTAAATAAATAAAAATATCAATACTAAAGTGTAGAAATAATCTGTTACAAGTAAAAAGTCCTGCATTCAAAATTGTACTTGAAATTAGAAATGTATCAGCATCAAACTATACTTAAAGTACCAAAAGTAAAAGAATGGTCCATTTCAAAATGATATACATCATATTTATAGGATTATATTTAGTGATGCATTCATGTGTTTATCACTTTAATGTTGCAGCTGGTAAAGGTGGGGCTGATAGTATTTAACCTACATTATAAAAAATAAAAAATAAATTGTATTAATAATCTCAAAAGTAACTAGTAACTAAAGTGTGTCAGATAAATGTAATTGAGTAAAAAGCACAATATTTCCCTCTGAGATATAACTGGAGTAGAAGTATAACTTAAAAAGTAGAATTAAATAAATATGCTTAAGGTTAAGTACAAGTACCTCACAATTATACTTCAGTACAATACTTGAGTAAACATTAAGTTAGTTACTTTCCAAAACCGGAGCATGTCATGAAAACAATTTATAGTTAACTGGAAATATGATGTCAGTTTATCATCAACGATATTTAAAACATTTTTGATTTGTTTGTTGTTTATAATGTAGCTACGTTTTAACTTACTCTTCATAATACACCATAAATATCTCTAAATATGGATAAACTACGGTCACCATCTTCGCTCACCTCCGTCCCAACGGTCGGGACAGCCGTAGGCGTCAGAAAACGGTGCATCGTGTCGGTCCTCGGCTGCCCGTTAACTGTGTAGTCCTCCGGGGCAAAATGCTCCGAGCATACGATGCATTTCTTCAGCTCGTCCAGGGGAGTGTTTACATCGATGTTCAGGGCAGACAGCCATAGTTTCAGCCGCTCGGGTTCCCTTACTGGAAGGCGGTGAAACGACAGCGCATTGCCGGTCTTCGCTTTATTCCTGCAGGTCTTCACAGCGCAGGAGAGAGGCATAGTATGGAAACAAATGGCCTCATCTTAATGTTATGCTAACGTTAGCCTGCTAGCCTGTTAGCCTGCTAGCTTGTGCTTCTTCTTGCGGATGAAGTTTGTCATAACCAACCGCCGATGATGGAACCCCACTTCCTGGTAACGTAAATTGCATCAACGTCTACATGCGCACATAGAAAAAAAGTAGTCCCAAAGAAAATTTAACAAAACATTTATTTAATAATGTATAAATACAAATATTATGTGACTTTTAATTTAAACTACCACCCCCCCCCCCCCACAAAAAAAAAAACAGTCCCATTTGTCAAACAATTTCCCCATTTTTCAAGCTAAAATTCCTGCACAGTAGACTTAACTCTGCAGCTGTTTCCTGTGTTAGCTCTGTGATACTGTATCTTACACATTGACTAGCTGCCGTGCTGCTGCTGAAACGTTTCCTGCAGACACTGCAACAATACGCTTTCTCTCCTGTGTGGATTCTCTTATGAACACACACAGGTAGGTGCTCTGAGTGAAAGATTGGCCACAGAACGGACACTTGTAAGGTTTCTCTCCAGTCTGGGTTCGCAGGTCTCTAAGCAGGAAGGTCTGGCCCCATTTGTTGCACTTCTCTCAGGCTTCTCTCTGGCAAGGCTCTCACCCACAAGGTCCTTTATAAAGTAAGCACAGCAAATGTGACAGAACTTGACCTCAGTGTGAGACGGTAAGTGGTCTGAAATCTGTGTCCGCAGACGTTGAAGCTGAGGTACTCTGGAGGAACAGCAGCAGCCTGACAGGAGGCTTCATGCCTCTTATGAGCTGGAGTCATGACCAGCTTCTACTTTCCTTCTTTATGTACATGTGCAGCAGCAGAGCAGTCTGGTGAAGGGGTCTGACAGTAAGCAGTTCCTTCTGTTTCACTATGAAGCGACGCTGTAAACTCTATTTGTTCCTCTTTGATCTGCAGGAATATTTTATCTCGGCTCTGCTGCGGCTCCGTGTTGGGACTCCACTCCTGCTGAGGCGGAAACATCTCTTCTGACACTACAGGGCCATCGACATGAAACAGCTATTTACTGACACACATTTGGGGATTTACTCAAACTCTGGACTAGAAATATGCTGAGTTTCTCCTCAGACTCATTCATGCCATTCTTCATTATCTGTCTGTTCTTATTGGAAGTCTTACATGAGGAAAGCCTGTTGGTAAAATAAATCTCAAACAACAACTGGGACATTAGAACAAAAGACTTGGACTGGTTATAGTCTGATCTGCCTCCCACTATTTTATTGACATATTGTTTGTCTCATTTTAAGGATGTTTTTTAATCCTTAAATGATGTTGTATATGTTTGGGTGTGGCAGCCAGTGGTTCTAGTATAAAGATAATTTTGTTTCATATTGTGAATTTGATGCCTGATGAGGGTTAGTGACCTGAACGTTGAATGTTGACCTTGTGCTGACATGGTGCAGGAATTCATCTTTTTTTCTTTTGCATGATTTCATTTTCCTCTGCACCTGACTACATGATGCCAGGTGCCACTCTCTCCTCACCGTGTATTTCTATAACTGTCATAAAACAAAACAACATATATATTAATTAAAACAATTAATAATAAATAAAAACATCTAGAAGCAGTCCAAAAAAATGGAACACAAGCTCAAAAAAACCTTTGAATATATATAGGCTGCTGGCTAAATAAATAATTATAAAAACGAAGGACTCAAGTAAAGTACAAGTACCTTGGATTTGTATTTAAGTCAAGAACTTGATTAAATGTACTTGGTTACTTTCCACTACACACAGGTGCCACTGCAGAGTGAAACCTCTGCGGTCTCCTCTGGTCCAGCTCTTGCAGCTCGTTAAATGCATCAATGTCGGTGCATCACTGCCCCCTACAGGCCAAAAGATTAAAGGAACACTTCAAAAGAAAAAGGGAATTCACTGAGCACTACACAGCCCACTGCTTTATAAGCAAATACATCATTTAATCCTAAAAAAAATAAAAAAATAAACTAAAATAAATAATGCCTTACATATAAATATACAAAATTATAAAAACAAATATGTTTGTGACTGACAATTTCTTTTTATAAATAAATAAAATTATTTAATATATTGTAATACTGAAATGTTGAGTGTGGTCTGAAATACATGTGCATACATTTAGTAATACAGATTTTATGATTGCATTGAAATCTGGAGTTGCTCGTAAAGGGTTTATAATTTTTCCATTTAGAAAAAATACAAAGATATTTTCTCAAATGTAAATTTCTGTAGAACATGTCCTTTATAGTGGACATCGGGTCAATCTTTTCCACAAAAAGCACATTACAGTACATTTGCAGCAGTAAATTCTCTTTTTTAGTGTTGCATTTATTTAGTTAATTCCCTTGGTAAAAAGTGTACACACTGTAGTTTAATAGGGATGTAGCTGCTGTTTTAATTTGTTGAATATTTAGTCAGACACTGAGCACAAGAACATTTCCAAGATGAGAAGTTTATTGGTTTGCAAAGTAACCGTTTCACAAAAAGCATTGAGAGAAAAATAAAACATTTGGAGAGATCTAACACTAAAGGTAGAATGCAGGTCTTCATGTAAACACAGGTCCAGTGCACAGTCTCACTGAGACACAAAATCAGGGCCATCTCAGGATATTTCGGGAACTTGCATCATGTCTACAAGTTCTCCTGTAGTTTTGTGGAGCGGCTTTTTTGTTGGGAACAGAGAGCTGCTCAGCTGGAAAACAGCGGATCAATGACGCTTGGTAACATGAAAGACTTCAAGAAGATGAAAGTCAAAACCGCCAACGCCCTGGTGAACCTCAGACACGGCACATCCCAGAAAAACACACAAATCAAAAATGACGGTTAACCTTGTTTTGCGGTTAAAAGAAAAAATTATATTTGATCCAATACTCGTTTCACACATTTCCTTGTATCATAGAGGAAATAAAATATACAAATACTTGACCTCAGTTACTTTCATCATTATAAAAAAAGCTCGACTTTTCAAGACGCCTTCATATAAACAGCAAAAATGGAGTATGTTACCAATACAGTATGGTTTGACGTTACCACACACAACCCTGCTGGTTACACTGTAATAAATAGAAATGATAACATGATTGTACAACCACACAATACATTAGCAACAGATCAGCCTACTTCTACTCAGAGGACACTTCATAAACGAACATCATGATGTAGGTTTTAGCACTTTTTTTAATATTTTTTTTTTTAGAAAGTCATTGTGTTTTACTTATTAAAAGTCCTGGGTGGAAAAAAGCTTGATTTAGCTACATTAGTGTCAGGGGTGTTTAAAGATTGTAATTTGGTGAGTACTAAACTGGAATTTTTTATAAATACTAGGCTATAAAAAAAGAAAGAAAAAAAGGTAAACAGGCTAAAAGAAAATCTGCCCTGAAAAACACGCCTGATGCAGCAGATGAAAAAAAGTGCATGCTCGACTGGAAAGAAAACTGGCAATATAATACCTCGATTGTTCATGTGTATAAAATGCCAGGTACTCGCTTACATGCACAACAAAACGCTTTCTGCTGGTAACTCCGCTTGGTGTTCCTCATGTAACAACGAAGCCGGCGAGGCCTCGTTTGTAAATATGTACATCCAAAGTCCAAAAGCAAAGGTCAAATAAACAGTTTGGATAGGAAGGGTCTATTTCCTATATTATATATGGACAATATTTCCACATGGGCATTCATCATCAGATTACAATCAGTAGGAGAATAACATTCAGTTTTTAAATTGCATTTTTAAAAGGGTCGAAGAACAGTTAAAAACAGATAGTTTAGAGAAAGAATAACTTCCCAGGATCTTCAGAATACGTGGGATCATTAGGAGATCAGGGACTTGCTGTATTTAACACTAGATTTCAGGAAGAAACACAATATATGTTGAAGTTTTCTTAGCACATGTACCGGAAATGTTTTTTTTTTTTTTACTGAAATACTCTTACGTGGCCACCAAACACCTTTTTAAAAGTGCAACAGTTCCACCAAGTCGGCTCTAGTACCATGCCAGCTCATCGTGTACCTGCAACACACCCAACTGTGCAGATAAGCTGGAAAACCCACAACAGTTTGCTAATGCAGAGTTTAACTGTGCCATGTTAAGGAAAAACACTCCCAGCACAGCTCCCTGCACACACACACACACTCACTCACACACTCACAAACAGGCATATACAAAAAGCACTTCCTGTTCAGAGCCCTTTAATTCAGGAAGTCTTGAATTGTTAATCTCCCTCCCCCAGAATTCCTAGAACATCATTTTAAAAACACATCTCGTTACCACATCCATGAAACATACTGTCGAGTTATGGCCGTATTCTTTACACGATGTATATTAACATTATTACAGGAAACTAACGTTACAAATGCATGGTCACCAGTTAATAGAAAGTCCAAAAAACACACCCGGTCAACACAATTACACATTAGTAGGGATTTGTCCTGTTGGAATACTGGAGTATCGAGGTCAAACTGCACTTCTCGCTGCCCTCTTATACCAAACTGTACTCATTTCCTGTTTGTGCCTGAAAATAAACCAGCGCTGGCCAAGTGAAAAACGAGGAGCTGAGGAAGACCCTGTCGGACAAACCAGGAGAAACTAGTTCTGCTCCAGAGCAGTGAAGTCTACGCTTATTGCTGCATGAAAAGAGCTAATATATATATAAATATATACACTCGGTCCATGTATGAAAAGCCTCTCTGTATTTTTGATAAATGCTGCACACAGCTGCCGCCCAATGTGACAGTAACAAGATGTTCAACAAAGAGGTTTCCACAAAGTTTGCTTAGATATTTAAAAGAAAGCTTCATTAGTGTGAGCAAAGGTACGCGTGCGAGCGCACTGAGTGCAACTGTTCTGCACAGATGTCATGGCTTACTCCAGATTTTCAGCAGCAAAATTAGCTTGTTTGGATCAAAATTGAAGTGTAAAAGTTGTGTACTTCTGTGCAGCCTTGTGAAACGGTCTACTAGTCGCTTCTTCGCAGCATGCATTTGATTTTCTGTTTGATATGAAGTATAAAATCTTCTTCAACCGGGTCCAAGCTATTTGTAACTTCGTAATAAATCATCACCCTTTAGGGGTTTATAAGTTGTAAATGATTACTTTATTCATGGTTAATAAATATTGTACTAAGGTTTTACGAATCCTATAATTATAAGCCATTAATATGTACAACTTTTGGTTTGATAGATAAAAATTTAAAAAATCCCTTGGGCCCATCCTCCTGCAGAATGACGCTCACTTTGTCTTTTTAGCTTTTTAAATGCAGAACACATTGACAACTGAAGACTTAATGCATTATTATAAATTGAGAAAGTCCATCACCTTTATCAGTGATTCATCATCAACATTTATAACTTCAGAACTGATGGGTTATTAGATGGTTTACCAACATTAATAACTGCATTATTACCAAAAGAAACACAAGTGAATTTTCCCAACCTGGCAACCCAAAAGCTGTTCCTATCAATGGCTTATAACTGAAGTATGAAAACATAAGTAAATGATTTGTTATCCATTAATAACTCCACAAGTTATATCTTATAAGCCCTTTATAAGAAAGTGGTAATCTATGCAGTGAAACGAGTTCTGAGTGTAAAACTTTACAGATCATAGTGCATGTTGATACTGTAGGAGGCGTAAACTGAGCACCTTAAGACTCTAATACTGTACTGTGAGTTTTGCTTTGCAGATAACCTCTGCTAACACTGTGTCGTTATTATAACTTCCTTTAATCCTCAGTGAAGGAACATACATCCTGTGTTGTGTGGAATGGCTATAGAGACATTACTGTGTTTGTTAGACTTAGAAAAAAACCTGCTGGCTGCATTAAACAAGGATGAAGCTGCAATACAAACGTCCATCTGTTAACACAGGAGACATACTGTAGGATGGAAAATGGACTAGAACAGCAGCAGCCATACCACCAAAAACTGTGACAGTAAGCAATAATTGTGTGCGTCACTATACTGCATCTGCTATGCTACTATAGAAACATGAATACTGTACATTCAAAATACCACCAGGATCTGATCCTGCAAAGAAAACCAGCAAACCTGAATGTGACTGAAGGTTTTAGTTTGGTTCAACACCTACACACTTTGACAGCAACTTCTTCTAAATATGCTCTAGAGTGTTTGTTTTTTTAATGAGAATTAGTTGCATATTGGTTCAGTGTACGATTCAGATGAGCTTCGCGTGAAACACATGTTCTGCGAATGTGACATCAGAGCCCAATAAACTTAACAGAATTCTACTTCCTGTCCAGCACACAGGACTCTCCGTCTAGATCTCTAAAACGACAGACGCACGCGGTGTACAGAACAGGACGCTTCCTGCTACATCTTCTCATGATCTAATCCTCATTTTGGGGGATTTAGGTCGGTGAGACTGCAGTGTGTTACCGTGACAACTGGGATAAAACCCAAGGGAGGGCAGGGGAGTGCCGACGGAGTTGGAGATATATCAGCTCAGACCAAACAGGCTGCAATACTGCACTCTGTTGTGATCCGGAGAGCGAGTTTTAGAGGTAAACTGCAACAGTAAACACAGCTGGAGGGAAATATAATCTGAGTGTGACAAACAACCTGCAACATTTTTTGCTTTAAAGCAGTTTTGTCTCATGAAAATCATCTTTTCCGCCCTTGTGGGAATTAGCTAATGCTCAGATTGAATATCTCAACACTGCTCAGGTCTGATACTGCCAGATTTGTTTTCCCTGCGTACCTGGTCTATTATATCAGAGTTATTTTTTCCATCCTTGAAAGCACTCCGCACCTGCTTCTACCTCAGCTTCCCTATAGGATGCGACATTAAAAAAAATGAACGTGCTATTAATAAGCCACGAAATCCCTGATCTGACGAAACTGAGGCTACAACGGAGCCACACACATTCACCCTCAAACGCATCATCGCATCAGATCCTGGTTCAATAGAAAAGGAATGAAAGAGAATGAAGATGTAGCAGAAGAAGTCTAACTCGTCACCGCCGTCGCATTTTCCAGTTGTTATGCTGCTGCAGTGTTGCATGATGGGTAATGGATGATGACGTAACAGGCGCACGTGTGTGTGTGTGTGTGTGTGTGTGTGTTAGTGTGTGTGGTTATCTGTGGATAAGTCCTTGCTTCACACACACAGGTTGCAGAGCAGGAGGAGTGGGATGTTAACCGAGCTTGGTGATCTGTAGATCTCCTTGTATCTGCACCGTGTCGATGGTGGAGAAAGATTTTACTTTGTGATAAAAGTCAAAGAGCTGGTGTCCGTCCACGAATATCCGGAACCTCTGGTGCTCGCAGTGGATCTCAATCTGCAGGGAGGGGAAGAAAAGGAAAGAAGAAAAAAAAAAAAAAAAGGGAGATGGGAGAGAAACAGTTGAGATTAATTAAAGTAATTTACTATTTAAAAATCAGTTCATAAAGAAGCAGTGACATTAGCACTGGAGCATTAAACTGCAATGGCTCGCTTGCAGCTGCACATGGAATATCAACAAACCAAACACAGAAATGCAACAGAGTGAACACCTCTCTGTACAGTTTAGACCAAAGAAAACAAACGCGTAGGTGTGATCGCACTTCCTGAGGCAGATTGTTCTGATAAACTCGGTAACAACAAAACAGCAGTCATGCTCTGAAACCACAAAGCACGTCACGCGTCTGTCCACATGCCTCCGTGTTGGTGAGGCAGCGTGTTGGAAGCCATCTGCATGACGCTCTTAATCTCCAGCCTCCAGCTTTTGACGGAGTCATGGCTGTGCTGACCTGCTTGGTCACGCTCCAACCTCAAAACAATGACAAAATGACAGAGCTGACATTACATAACCAGGCATCCACTCTAAAAATGGTGGTTGTTGAGTCTTTGAAAAGAAATGCAAGACTTCTTTGCTTTAGTAGAAAATAAAAAGGATGGTTAGTTCACTTTGAATTGAAACACGTCGTCATATATTTTTTAGGTGAACACCATATGCGTCATGTGCATACTCAGAATTTATTAGAGTGTACACGTCCTCAGGTCCCATGAGATTACTCATCATGCATATGTCCTGCTGCTGCTGTTCAACCCCCCACCCCATACAACACATAAACAGCCGATGCTGACCCTAATGCAGTAAACAAAACCACCACACAGGAAACAGCCTGCATTCACAGGCGAAAGATATGATGTAGCATGAAGAACATTTCCTGTTTGCCTCTTGTTTATTTACTGCAAGGAAAAATGTGACTAGCGCTCTAACAGTGAGTTGCTTGTACAGGATTTCATAAAGAAAAAAAAATGCATCCAAAAAAAACAACCACAAAGCAACAAACAACCAGCAAACAGACTATGTGGGGGGAAAAAACTATTTAAAAAAAAATGGGTCACAAAATAAATGCTGTAGAACCAAGCAATTAATTATCCAAAACTGCTGTTGATTCTTTTTGAGTCAATTAATTACTCACATAATATTCCAGCACTAATTATAGCTACTGATCTTCTTATGCATCATAAGCGCTTGTTGGATTGTGTAACAGCATCTGAAATCCAAACAATCTGAGAATCTACTTTGCATAGAGATTGGCGCCAGGTGCCCCGAGGTGTGAAAGCAACCCAGGTTTTAACTTCCCTTTCAAGCTCTCTTTACATTTTTATTCTTCACACAACCACTTCTGCGCCTTTATCGCACACACACACGCACGCACGCACACACACACACTATGAATGACTTTCTAAGAAGCCCGCTATCCTAATTTGAAAGTTTATAACGATTATTGCATCGACTACAATGTTTTTGTCTCGTTTTTTCCATTTCTTTTGTTCTTTAGCGCTGCTTAAATGTTAAATATTGGACAAATGGCCCTGAAACAGCTATTTAAAAAAAATAATTTTTCAAGCGCAACCCCGCCGGAAGCATTCGAGGGCAGATTCCAACATTTAAAATGATTTTATTCAATGTAAATCTGGTTTAGACAACTTTTCTGATCGTCTCACCACTTCTGTTGCTTGCCTTTATGGACTCTCTCTTTGTTAGGGTGCGTCTGTCGAGCCAAATCACAGCAATGAAATTGTCCATGTTGTAAACTAAAAGATTACCTTAACTGTAACCATGATTATGTAGAAAGCTGTGAATCAGGTCAAAGGAGAAGGATGCTCGAGGCAAAAGAGAGCATCCCATAATGTTCAACAGGGACCAATAACCTGAACCTGCTTGTAAACAGGGAGCACCAGAATCATCTGGCATGTGAACCTATTGTCGCGGACACAAAAAGGATGTTTACCCTAAAAGGCTGATCGGGGATGAAGGGAAAGTAGTCGGTGGACGCCTCCTCCACTGTCCACTTCCCGGAGATGCGGGCGCTGCGCATGAACTGGCGGTCGGTGAAGCGGGCGGTGAGTTTCAGGGCCACGTCATGCGGAGTCTCCTCCTTCTCCGAGTCACGGCCGCAGGTCAGGCTCACGTCAAAGCTGAGGGAGGAAGGGAAACAGAGGAGTCAGACAGGCAGCATACGAGTCCAATAAGTAATCTGGGATAAATCAAATGCATAATTCTGCTGCTGCTGTGTGAGAGCAAACCTATTGTGTGTGTTAATTATGCATAATCCCTGCTGCTAGTTTTGGTTTACCACCCCCCCACTTCCCTCCCCTGCAGCTGTACTGTTTACACACAACCTTCTTTGTGCGAGTGTGTAGACATGATTACGGTAACAAACTTGCCAAAATGCAACAAAGAAAAAGCTGTTTTCTGGAGCCTCGGAGCAACTCTGTCAGCCAGGACATTCACATGAACTTTGGCATGAAAGCTTTGCCAGCAGCGGCCTCGGAACATGAGGTCATGGCGAAGGGTTCTTCCAAGTTTGACACAAGTTTCCATGTAGGGTGAGGACACACCCAAACAAGTCTGCTTCACTAGCTCTTCTTTTTTTCCATGCCCCCCCCCCTTCTTCCCTCCCTGCTGGTTGGGGAACGCCCTGTCTCTGCATACTTAAGGAGCCACCATTCTCTCTGGCTGCCCACACATTACTCACTGTGCCCTGGAGTGGCTGTGCAAGTCTGACAAAACAAAACAAAAAAAAATCCCCCCCAAAAACAAATCTGCTTTAAGTATGGTGAAATAAAGCCAGGCTCCAGATGGGGAGTGTGTGTGCATGCTTTGTTAAGTGTTATCTTACCTGTCTGGCTCCAATTCGATGATACCCATCACTATAATCTTCTTCCCTGGCCGCATGCCTCCCCGGATGCGTCCGCTGAACGGCACCGTCTATGCAAAGCAAATTGGATGTATTAAGCACAGCCCGGCGCGAGCATCAAACAAGGACACGTACGAGACCGTGAACGCATCTTTCATACCAGCAGGCGAGCTATGTCCTCCTTGTCAGGTGAGATGAGGCCGGGGTTCCCCAGCGAGTTGTTCACATGGTCACCTTCCACGTTCTTCAACACCAGTGACAAAAGACACAGGATGCAAACTGTCATTTATCGCGCGCCACCAGGTAGGATATAAACTGGGCTGGCTCGGGTTTAAAAAAAAAAAAAAAAAAAGGCTCACGAGGATGCAGGCCTGTTTATTGATAAATACACAGTGTGGCCTTGCATGCGGCTGTTCCCAACAATGACGAGGTGGCAGCAGACCTGTCATGTTGTTATCAGAGATTTGAGATTCATTATTATTGTTATAGTTTTTTTTTTTTTTGGTTTTTAAATATGCCAGTTAAGACGTGTTTTGCACTGGTTGAGCGGCCTAGGTGAGCCGACACAGCCGACACATTTCACCGCGACCATATCGGATTTCCTCCGCGGCCACAGATGAAAGAGGAGTCG
Source organism: Bovichtus variegatus (assembly GCA_943593645.1). Taxonomy (NCBI): domain Eukaryota; kingdom Metazoa; phylum Chordata; class Actinopteri; order Perciformes; family Bovichtidae; genus Bovichtus; species Bovichtus variegatus. The sequence continues at coordinate 3,610,147 of CALSCE010009347.1, read as the reverse complement.
CCTCGCGCCGCCGTGAATGCGCTGCGCACGGCGCTCCGCAGTCACAATAAGCGCCGGATAATCGACACTACGTCGGCTTAAATTAAACCCACAGCCCGTCATGCACAGGAAATTAATACCAACACACATTAACCCCGCGCCCGACTCCCCAAAACACCCCCAAAAAATACTTACTATCCCGTCCTTTCCCGCTGCCTGCACCGCCATCTTGAGCAGAATAGCATAGGATGCTTATTACCGGAGAGGCAGCCCTGCCGGGGAGTGTGGTGTGTGTCAGCGTCGTGGCACTGACTCAGGAGGATATTCCTGTTCCTGCTCCTGTTCCTGGGTCTCTCCTCACAGCAGCCACCTAGCAGCACATCCCTCCGCTGCGCTGTCTCTCAGAAATGGGTGGATATCTGCTGACGTATGCTCCATCATAATTACTGACTACACGCTTAATCCCCGTCTGTTGGAGCAGGCTAATCACACAGATTTTTCCCCCAACCCTTCACCCAATTAAGCAACTTTATCTTTCGGCTCCTTCGGGTTTTTAATTTGATGGATTATTCTGTTTATAATTCACATTGAATAACTGCCAGACAGCTGCAGGTCGCGTGTCCTGCTGTATTCAGGGTTAATGTGACACCGTGGCCTAATTGGTCAAAGTGCTCAATAGTCCTACTTTTCAATGATTCTCCGAGGCTACAAATGGCTATAAATAGACCAGTTTCTGCTCAGTTTTGAGCCTGGAACATTAATTGCTTTTCATTGATTTTATTTTTTGTTGCACAAACACCCCCTCCCTTTCTGTCTTCTCCCTCTATCTGTCCATCCCTTTATATATATATATATATATATATATATTTATATATGTACAGTGTATGGTTCATCCCTGTGCATGCACACAGGTCAGTGCTGCCCCTCTGTGGACATTTGAATACATTACAAGCTGAAGCAACATTTCAGAGTCCTTTTCCATATATGGTTGATGCTTCAGACAATTAAAAGCAGTTTCTATCAGGGATTTAGTATATTTAAATTGCAGTCCCATTAGAGAATTACGTCTTTTTTTTAATCCCTCTTGACTCATTTAACGTTTGACATAATTGTGTGGCTCCAGTGGCACATAAAGCACACGTCATGGCAATAGTCATGTGTTCTGCTAAGGCTTGTCTGGACTTGTTCTTACATCTTTACATTATCTCTCTAAGAAATGCTTTTTTACAATAATGAATTTAATTTAAAGCCCCTTTCACATAACCCACGGCCACATTACATAAAGAGGACACGCAAAACACTAAACTAATAAAAATCTCCCCTAGAGAGAAATGTCTGAAGCCTGGATTCTAAAGCACTATTTGCTTAATACATTTCCAATTTATAAAATGTTTGCCCAGCAGTGAGCAAACACACGTGCAGTATAGTACACAATTAAAAAGCAGTTAAAAGACAGTTAACAGTCGTGTCCTATTACACCAATTTCCCTTCACATTAATCTTTATGTGGCAGACATTTCCAATTGTTGTATCTCTCAGCGTTTCAAAGCTGTGTTTTCTGAGATTTACTATGAAAGTGTCTCTTATCAAACCCCCAGTCGTTAGAGGAAGGAGGATTTCTCTTTCTATTTTTGAGGTGTCTTCCATTTAAAAAACAGGAACAGGAACTTTAGCTATTTGAGGCAAATGTCAAAGCCCACATGTGCAGTATCATCTCCCCGATTGGTCTGGATCTCTACTTGTGGCCTTAACCTGTATTGAGTGTTTCTAAATGTAGTTCATGGAGGATTTCTATGCTGTAAAGCTTCCTGGCTTTTTATTTGAGTGCAGATTGATTTCAGGTTCTGAACTGATCTGGTTGGATGTGATTCGTCCAGGTTGAAGGTTGCAAAAGGTTCAGTGAATGAAGTCTCGCCTGTCTCTTGTTTAGTGCTTCCATCTTGTGGTTTCTTTAGGAACGACTCCATGATCTCAAAACATATTTTGAAAATAAATTTGTTCACAAATCTTCTTTGCAGAGTTTTGAGGAAAGAGGACATGGCCGACGTGCCTGGGATGGACCTCTGACCTCTTTCGAGAGGAACCAGCCTGATCCATCTTCATACCTCGAGGAAGTGAAGCAGAAATGCATCCGAACAAGAAACAGAAGGCAACAGAAACATAATACTAAAGGTGGAGGCTAAATGAAATGACTGAAGGCTATCAGTCACTACTCCAGGCAGGTTGTTGTCTGCAAAACATAACAATCACATCAAATCAGTCAGTGTGATCCTGCAGGATATGTGCAGAATAGTCAATTCAGTTAGTTTCATTTGTTTCCCGATTTCAAAAAAAACAAAAACTTAATGAAACAGCCAAAGCAGATAACTTCCAAAAACCAATGTGGCATTTCTTTCTTTTTTTTTTTTTTTTGCAGTGGAGCATCACTCGCCCCTGCAGCTAAAGACCAGCTCATGTGTTCTGCAGCACACATGCACTGTGGAAGAGAATTGTTAATAAATTACACAAAGAAAAGCCTTAAAAAGCCACTATTTTCAAAGTCAGTCGGTGCTGAGACAGTCAGCGTCTCTCTCCCTCTCTCTCTCTCTGTCTCTCTCCCCCCCCCCCCCCCCCCCCCCCTCTCTCTCCCCCTCTCCCCCCTCTCGCTGTCTCTCCTCGCAGAGACCCAGCTGGCTGTCCGGTCCCTCCTCCCTGCTGCCATGGCCGCGGAGGCTGCCGGTCGGGACGCTGCGACCACCGGACCTGCAGACTGCACCGAGATGGAGGAACGGGTAAGATGCTTTCGGATCATTTAGGATGCTCTCTTTGCGAACACGTCAGGCTCGAGACCGCCTCTTGACAGCAGGCCTTCCCGGTCCCTGACACACGCTGCTGCAGCAAGATGGAGAGGGACTCTGCAGGATGCACAGCACCGCCGCAGCAACTGCAACGATGTCTGTTATGTGGTTTTGGCACAATATTTAATTGGTGGTTAGAGGGAGCGAGGATGAGCGTTATCGTTTAAGCAACAGCGAGCACAAAGGGGGAGAGAGGCTGCGCCGTGGCGCGCACCGCTGCTCCTGTGTGACGCGCTGATGAGAAAAGGAGAAGTGCAGCAGCTTGGGTCGGTGGATGTAGGCTGCCGAGCTTATAAATAGCCGGACAGTGGCCATTCAGACAGTTTGTGTTTCACTCGCCTCGTTCGCTGCTGAACCTGGAGAGATTTGAGCGCCTGTCAAGCCCGTTTTCTTCCGCTTGGCGGTGACGCAAATTGGCAAACAACTTGGCAGGCAAGGTAGGAATGTTTCCTGCTCAACAGAGCAGAACAGAGTATGAATTGTTGGTGTGATTGAGGCCATTATCAGAGGAAAGTGTCCACCCGGGGAGCCTGCTGCAGAGGCACAATGTGGAGTTGTCTCTAATTATAGGCCTGCTCATCAATAGGACGGTCGGAAGAGTGAAACCGGAGCTAAAGACTCTTCGTGTTATTGTTGTTTCTACCATGCTGGATTTGGATTAGATAATCAAGCAATTGCCAGAGCCTAAAGCGATGTCTTCAGGTGTGTTTATTTAGAATAACAGCTAATAAATCCAAAAAAGAAGTATACACACAAGGAAACAGTGAAGATCAAGTGAATCTGTGAAATTTCAACCATCAAATATGTTGTTTTTGTGCAAAATGACTGCAAAAATTCAATTGTTTTAGATTAAAAAAAACTTTAAAAAATCTGTAGAGTTGGCAGCAACAGTGCGTGCGTGCGCGTGTCCGTGTTGCTGTGTACGTGTGCGTGTGTGTGTGTGTGTGTCTGTGTGTGTGTTATTATTCAGAGGAAAACATCCGTTCTCCACCTGCCAGCCTGTGAACTAAACCTGTTCTCCCACTTTGAATTTACTGGGCGGAGATGTTTGTGCCACATGCTCTTTAGTTCTCTTCAGTCTGTGGCCTCACTCATCAGCTGCTCTTCATCCTTTCCACTTCTCCTCTTCTTTACCCCCATCTTCTCTCAGGGTGAGTGTTCGCTTAGATTGCTGCTTCATCCTCCATCAAGTTGACATTTTACTGTCAGTGTGTTTTCCTGCAGACGAGCTTCATCTCGTATGATGGATCTTAACTGGGTTTAAAATCAGATGTTCATCTAAAACCTCCAACAATCACAAACTAATTCATACAGAATGTGGGTGACATCTGTCTGTGTGTATATTTTGCAGATATAGGCTACAGTGCCAAAGGTGAGGCGAACCAAATGTGTCAGATTACGCAATGTAAGATCCCTAATCTCCTCCCTGGAAAATGAGAGATGCTGGATTAAAGGAGGGAGTTAGTTGGAGACTGAGGGAAACCCGTGAAAGAAGGCGGTTATTAGAGATTACTAGGATTTTTTTTTTACGACCCAAATACTTTGTGAGCTGCAGCTTGACAAGATGCCACCAGGAATATCACGAGTGTTGTTTCAGTGTGTTGTTGTGCCAGAAGTGAGATTCATCCTGGACTTTTGGATTAAAGGGCAAACTAGTTTCTGTTTCCCTTCTTGCATTCTTAACAAAAGACGAATCTGGTTCCTTCCTCAGTGGTTAGAGGACTGGCTTACTTTTTAAAGCATTACCACCCTGACTGATGGAGCTTCTGCACAGGAGTTAAGCTTAGTCAGCAGGCCACCGCTGTTTAACTATTGTGTCATTTATTGTTCCTCGGTGCACACACAGTAGATGATGAAGGACGAGTGCACCGTCTCGTGAGTTGTGTTCCTGTATGATGGAGACGGCTTTCTCTCATCGGCCTTGTTGTCCTTTGTGTCACATTTGCTCAGTTTATTCTGTAAAATCTGCAGCCAGACTGTCCTGAAGATCGTCTTTGCTGTTTATAAAACTCTTTTTTTCTCTCTTCCGGCAGAAGGAGGGGAATATGAAGGCGGATTTGGAGGCTTCTCTGCCTGCTGGACAGGAGGGTTTCGCAATCCAGTGCCGAGATGTGTGCCGGTCGTACGGCAAACTGAAGGTCCTCAGCAACCTCAACCTGACTGTGCCGCAGGGACAAATGTGAGTGGAGCGCACCGACCTGCCAGCGTGGCTGGGGTTCACAGATGGGTTTACTTGATTTATGAGACATTTATCAGTTTATCTATTTGCCCAAACTAAAGTAAATCTGTGCTTTATTTGGGAATTTTAACCGGTCTGTTCGATCAAAACAAATTCTTATTACAGTGGACGTAAATAAATAAAAATAAAAAAGCAGTGATAGGGAAGTATTGATTCTAACTACACCCACCTTTAACATATAAGTTGTATTTTACAGCTCCACTTCTCCCCTTATGGCACTAAACAGACCAAAGCAATGGACTCGTCCGCAGTGAGGCTTTCTCCTTACTAATGCATCTGCAGGGGGGAATTTCTATCTTAGAAAATTTATAAAAAGTAAACATAAAAATCCCATTAGTAACCTGAGTGTCTTTCTAAAGCTTTGGTATTTTGCCAATTTTGATGTTCAACAATTGAAGAAGCACAAATGCAATTCAGTTCACACCACAAGAGAAAAATAAAAACAACAGACTGGTGATGAATGAAAGTTTTCCTTTCTTTACACTGTGATAAAGAGCCTGATCGAGACATTAGTTACTCCTGCGCTTTGTGTGAGAGGTAGAAAACATTGTGTTTTCATGAATGTTGCACATCCTGGTACATTGTAAACTCCTGCTGTTTTCTTTAGTTTGACAGTAACGCTCACATTCTCATTGTAGGGCTTGTAACTTTATTATAGTCATCTTGTCTTTAAATGCTTACATAGACAGTATCTACTTCCTTTGTTGAAACACTGATGAGGAACTCTTTAAGCTCTTTCAATCCGAACAGAAACTACCGTTTCCCTAACGTGGTAGTTAAGCGACAACTTTACTTGTTGTTAAATTGCTCTGAGACTCGTGTGGTTTGATGTAAAATGCTCTGGATTCTGTGTTGCAGTTATGGCCTTTTGGGGCCCAGTGGATGTGGGAAGACGACGCTGCTGAAATGCATGGTGGGAACTCTGAAAATCTCACGGGGTCACATCAGCGTGTTGGGGAAGCCACCTGCGTACCCTGGTCATGACGTGCCAGGGAAGATGGTCGGGTACATGCCGCAGGTAAACCCCACATGTGAAAATGTCTCTATGTTGTAAATGTGTGTGTGTGTATACACACTGTGTTATTAGGAAATATAAGTTCAAGGCCTTTAACTTTCTCTGTTTAGTAAGAATTAAAAAAAAGTAAGAGCATTGTGCATCTTTATGAAGATACTTCTCATATTAAATATCAATAGTCATACTTAAAAAGATGATAAAAATATAAAAACAAAGATTTCATAATTCATCAGTAACACACGATTGACAAAGGAGTTTGTGTTTAGAAGTTGAGATGCATTAACATATAAAGTGTTATAATCTTATAATTAAAGTCCTCTCTAGATGTTGTTTAAACGACCGTAATGTAGATGTTGATGAAAGTAGGTCGTTCCAAAGAGATTATTGTTTGCTAAACTGATCTTAAAATAAATTCTGGTTCATTTAGAGTTTTCTGATTCGTTTTCTAAACCTGCATTATTAATTATTCCCAGCTCTCCGTTAGCATTACGTCCAGTGACTCTGCCACTCAGCTCCACATGTAAGTGCCTTGCTCCTTTAATTTAGCCTCATCACTGTCAGACTGGACCTCTGAGGAGGCTGACACCACCGGCCGCGTGTCCTCGCCGTGTGTCACTCTCAGCGTCACGCTCAGGAGCTGATCTGTGACCCAGAGGGGAAGAAATGTGACACCTCGTCTGTTCCCCGGGGTGCTCGTGTTGTGTCGGTTATATAATACATCCCATTAGTTTGTTGTTACAGTACGATGTGTACATGTAGCTTTATTATTCAAGACATTTGATCCTTCAACATTATGACCAGAAATCGAACATTGAACACTTGCTCAGATTCGCACTCTTCTCCAGGGATTCTGTGATCAAACAGTTTTACCAATTCTTGTATTTTATTTCGATAAAGTTCTTGAACAGCCGCTTGTTTTTTAACAACATTTGATAAGTTTGGCCTTTTTGTCTTATGTGAGAATAAAGGTTACTAGGAGCAACTCGTGTTGATATTCCTCAAAGTAAGATATCCGCCAAAGTATTTTTTGCATTGGTACCAAAACTCAGGTGTTTGGAAAATTTGGAAAGTTTGGAAAATTGCTCCCAAGCATTCAGAACTCAGTGATGTGAGTGTTTGGAAGCCGCGTATGATATGTGAAGGAAGAGAACTCATTCATCTTATTTCTACCGTTCTTTAGTTACATTTCCATCCACGCGAGTATCTTTGTGGGGTGAGATCAGGTACATGATGGAGGTACACGTGAAGATCGAAAAGCTGCAGTGTTGCCAGATTTCGGACGCTTGTTACTTCTGTGGCAAAGAAAACACACATCCACTCTTTGTTTGTTGCACAGGAGCTGGCGTTGTACAGCGAGTTCACCATCAGTGACACCCTCACCTTCTTCGGCCGAATCCACGGCCTGACGTCGAAGGAAACCCAGGCACGCATGAATTTCCTCGTAGACTTCCTGGATCTACCTCAGAAGCACAGTCTGGTCCGAAACCTCAGGTACAACCACCTGTAGCAGGATGAGTTTCATAAGCTGTGTTTTACAACGGGAACTCTCTATGTTTTATTGTGCATCATTCTGCTGCAGAAGCTGTTTGTGGATCACTCACCTAAAGTTATGTAATCTGAACTTTGGATCCTTGTTAATCAATAGCCAATCAGAACAGTTCTTTTTGCAGCGATCACAAGCTAACCTTGGTGATAGGATGCAAATACAACTACTATCATTAGAAAGACACAATTAGGTCCTTTTAGTAAAAAAGGAAATAGCTGCAGACTGAAATGCATTTCTGAAATGTCTTTTTGGGCCTTTTTTTTGCAGTTCTATTCTATTCATTGTAGACTGTTTGTGCGCCTAGTGAAACACAGAGTGGTATGATTTATAGATGTTAGATTGAGGTGTGGTTGTCAGTGATACAGCCAGTTTATGAAGTGAGCCGACAGATATCAGTGGACCTTGAGTCCTGAAGCAACTAGAGACAAACATGATCCCTCTGTGAAAACACAGAGGCCATAAAACAATATGACTTTGTCTGATGAGGAAATGAAGAGAAAGCCTCACATTTATTGTAACATTAGCTTTGCTGAATATTCTCACTGTTATGTTTTGCATCAGTGTTGCCAGATTTGACTGCCTGCACCTCAATCAGATTGTTAAACCTCGTCAAAAAGTAAAATCTCCATTTAGAATATATCTATATTTTTTAATGTCCATCCAGTATGAATATACTCTGTGATTCTATGATTTAAATTTAAATTTTTTATTTAATTTTTTTGTCTGTAGCTGGATTTCTGTGATGATTTGGTTGAAGAGCTCGGTTGCAACAGTTAATATTTTACCGATTCGCTGCTGTTTATCTAACTTTTCATCAGGAGAAACTACACAGATGGTACAAAAAGTATCCCAAAACTATTGTGACCCGCCCAATCAAATAAAAAGGAGCCCAATCTGGCAACACTGGTTTGCATGATTTTGTGTATCCTTCACGTCAAAGTTCCACTGAGTCCTTAAAGGTTTAATTTGAGGAAACATGTAAAGCTGCCAGTGGTAAATTGCTGAATGCCATGCAGTGTGTGTGCCGTAAAGAAGTCCCTGTTTGTGCTATAAAGTCTTAAAACTTGTGCACACAAGATGTTAACTGGTTCTCTTGTTACTCTTTTACCAAAGACAGGCACTTCTGAATTTGAAGCTCATGTTTATTGTTCCACTAAACATATGATCATATCTGCAGAGCCTTGTTTTCTGCCAACATCCTGATGCTGAGGTTTCTCCTCCCAAAGGAACCTCCACTATTATTAGCTTCTCACATTTAGAGACTTTCCACAGAGGGAGATACTGTACAAAGACCCCGGAAAAAGCTTCGCTCTCGAGCCATAAAAGGAAACAACCAACCAATACAAATAAGAAAGATTTGAGTATTTGGCATCTTGTCAAATATTTCTTGTTATTTTTGAAAATGGGACTCCGTGGGAAGAGAGAAAATGTTGTTGCAATCTCTCCACAGATGGAGCTAAATCCAAAAATGATAAATTACTTTATGGCTCTTTCATATTCGATAAGAATTCACATCCCTGATTCGTTACAAAGACCCTTCTGCTCCCAAAGCGGGCTCTCGAACCAGCTTTGGTTAGCAGTTCACGTAACATTTATGTCATGTGTGTAACAGCCCGTCACTGGCGAAGAGGATTCACTGTGAAAATGATGTGTTTTTGTTTTAGGAACTGTTGTGTTAAAGATCTTGCATCAGGACTCCTCTGCTGCAGCCTTACAAAACTGTTTCACTTTACATAACACCAAAGACATCCCTGGTATGAGGAGCGCGCGGCTCTCGTCAGCCTGTTTATGCTTCACGTCATTCTTTCTTTCGTCTTTAATACAATGTAGAATTAAGCAGATACAATAAAACCGTTTTTAGTTTGATTGTAGCAGTAAAATAAGGTAAATTCTTGTTGTTTCCCTTGGTGTTGTCAGGCCGGTTCGTCCTGCAGGCTTGACTCTGCTGCAGCTTCTCATCGGTCGCCCTTTGACTCTTTTAGTTTTCTGTTTGTTTTCTCACTTCTTCTTTCTGTGTGTGTGTGTGTGTGTGTGTGTGTTTCAGTGGCGGTCAGAAACGCCGCGTGTCTCTCGGAGCGGCTCTGCTTCAGAATCCAGAGCTGCTCATCCTGGACGAACCAACAGTCGGAGTAGACCCTGTGCTCAGGGCTAAGTATGTAACACACACACACACACACACACACACACACACACACACATGCATTCATTTAGTTGACACTTTTATCCGAAGTGCATTCAACCTTGTGAGTAAAAACCCCCAAAAATACAGGAACCATTCAAGAACATTAACTTCCTCAAAATATGATGATTCAAGCTTCGTGCTACAATAATAGATGGAGAGAGAAAAATATGCTTTTCAAGTTTGTTTTTTACATTTTTTATGGGTCAAACTACAAGGTCTGAAAAGATGGGTTTTCAGTCAGTGACTGTGTAAGATGTGTAACACACACACACACACACACACACACACTAATGTATGTAATGTATGTCCTCCATTAGAAAATTACAATAAAAACATAAGAAACTAAAGCGATATTTACATGTATTCACATAATATATTCATCTAGTAGTGAACTCACCAGAAGACCTTTATAATCCTGGCAAAATGAAATACCAACATCTAAATATCCCTTAATGCATAATGTGAAAACATCTAGTCGTGTTTAGTAGAGAGGCTTCTCTACAACTGCTGTCAAATTACATTTCCATGGGAGCTTACGCCTCCTGTATCCACCTGATAAAGTCCATGTTTCTAACTTATGCATGTGTTTCTTGAAAATGAGTCTGCAACCTTTTTGAAAGTCTTCTGCTCTCCCCCCGTGTGCCGCTCCAGCCTCATTGTATAATGCACCACAAAGCCTCAGACGGTTGGCAGGAAAACTGCTGCTGGCGAAGCTCTGAGCTCTTTCATGCTGAGATTCTTAGGAAAAACTCTTAGCGACCGGTCAGGTCTTATGTCACTTGTTTGCTTTCTTCCGTCTCCTTCTAGGATCTGGCAGCATCTGGTGGAGATTGTTAAGACGGGGAAAGTTTCTGTCATCATCACCACACACTACATAGAGGAGGCCAGGCAAGCCAATGTGGTGAGATAGTTCAAACATACATGGACACACACACACACACACACAGAAGCCACATTCATTCAATAGAGCAAAGCACACTGGTCCGCATGTCTTACAGAAGAACAATGAGTGAGTTGAAGTTGAAGTTGAAGCTTCTTATAGAGTGCGTATAGAAGCTCTCTTGTGTCTTTATTTCCCATTATACTGACAAAATAAAATGTTTGCTCACAAAAACCAAAACAATGATCCTACTCACAAATATCCAAAGCCTCGTTTCTGTTATTCCTCCAGTGCCGTAGAGCTCCATTATTGTTGTAAAAGCATTAAAAACTGTAGTTTATTTTGAGTCAATCCCACTTACACTATCCTGCTGCTGTAATTACTCACTAAAGCACCAAGTGTGTATTAATCCACCGCTAAAAATAGTCCCAAACAAATGCACAATTTACGCCTGTTTGAGAAAAGTTTGCTGGAATCTACAGAGCTCAACTGTTTGACAATATATTTATCCTTTTATTAAAACACAAAACTGTATATTTGTGACATATTTTAAGGATTTATAAAGACTGAGTAGGGAGGTGAGCGAGTGTTGACAGATGCAGTAATGATTAAGCCATATTGTACACAGGAAGGGAACAAAAACTGATAGGAAAGTAATTACCTGAAAGGTTTATTGGCTCCATGATTTCTATCATCTGACGGTGGTGCAATAAATCATTGGTCTGGACTTTGGACGTTTGCAGCCAGGGATTAATATCTGTGCTCAAAACTTTGGAAAGTCTGTACGTGTCAAATAAACAGAGAGAGAACCGGAAGTAATGCAGACGCAGTTACACACACAGTCATCAGAGAGCCGTATACAGTGTCTGTAACATTATTTGGTTTCATTTCTGCACATAGAATATAATATAATAATAATAAGTAGGTGACGATCTACTAAAATATATGTGGCAATCAAAAAAAGAGACTAAAATTTCCCCATTTTGCCCACAGTGTTGTTTTAATAAGACAAGGATATCATCCATAAATAACACGTTAACTGATCAAATATTCTCACTCCAGGTCGGACTCATGAGGAACGGCTGTTTGCTGGCTGAAGGGCCTCCAGACGCTGTCATGAAGCTGCACAATGCAACTGTGAGTCCTCCTTGAAACCCCAACGGGCTGCACCCAGGGGTGCTGGTAGTCAGGGCAGGGAGGTTGTTCATGGCACCACGAAGCAAGGCAATTGTATATACTGTATATAGGCCAATAATAGAAAACAACAAAAGAAAAGAAACATAGAAACCACAGTTTAATTATTGTTTATGTTGAACAAAGTCTTTTGATTTGCACAGTAAACTACAGATATGCAGGTGAGAATAAAAAATGTACATAGTGTGTAATGGTAGTCTGGTCCCTGGTCCCCCGCAGACACTGGAGCACGCCTTCCTGCAGCTGTGCGAGACGTCGGACCAGAACGGCTCCAAGCGGGGGGGCAGCCCGCAGGGTGGGCCGCTGGAGAACAGCCAGTCGTTCGAGAGCGGGCGGGACGAGAGTCGGCCAATCCTCGCAGTCGGAGCGGGAGCTGCAGAGGAGGTTCCCAAATATTCAGGTATCAGTTTGAAACATGCGGCACAGGTTTTATTTCAGTTAATTAGACATATTACGTTCCAAAACACGAGATATGAACCATCGTCAAATATATTACTGTGTGAAAAACATCTGAAAATAGAGGCAAGGCAAGTTTATTTATACAGCACATTTCAACAGCAAGGAAATTCAAAGGGCTTTACACGAAACATTAAAAGCATCAAAACAAAGTGCGAAAGAAGCACATTATAAAAGGACATTAAAATACAATTAAGAACAGTCATTAAAGAGCCAAGACAATAGGCAATTAAAACAAGCGGAAAAAAAGACTAAGACAGCTATAAAATACAAGAACAAAAGTTACAGTGCGGTGTAGGAAATGAATGATTATTTGATCTAATAAAAGGCAAACAGAAAAGCCTTGATTTAAAAGAAGGGAGAGTTTATTCCAGATGTATGGTGCATCAAAACGCTTTAGAGTGTGTGTGTGTGTGTGTGTGTGTGTGTGTGTGTGCTCAGCGGACTGGAAGGTGCGAGCCAGACACGTCCTGCCCAAGTGGAGAAACATCGCCGCCCTGATGATCAAAACAATGGTGCGGATGAAGAGGATGCCAGGGTACGTGTGATATCGAGTGATCAATATCAAGATACGTGATCATGCTCACGCGTGTGTCGGCCACATGTCGATGTTTTCTCTCTCCCCTGTGTTTGCAGCTCGTTGTGTTTCCAGTTCTTGCTGCCCGTCATCCAGGTCTCTCTGATCTGCTTGTGCATTGGAGGAGACCCAAAGGGGATCCAGGTTGCCGTGGTGAACAACGAGACCTCCCCCTCTGCTTACAGCCAATCGCTGCTCTCCTTCCTGGACAACTCCAGCGTGCAGCAGGTGATTATTAACGCACATCAGGCGCGATCACCTCCTCTGTGTCTCAGCCAAAGAGGAAGCGTCTGTACTTCACATACTATACATACTTACATACTATACATAGGCTCAGACTGAATGTGCCTCATGTTACAGTGACAGCGAGTGCGGAGAATTTGTGACCAGAAGGAATGAGTGTGAGGGCGATTTTTAGGGGAAATTGCGTCACGCTTTCACGGGGAAATAGAAACACCACACTTCACAAAGCGTACACCAGTGCGAAACATACTTTACTACAAAGAAATGGCCCCAAACGAGCAAACAAAAGAGTGTTTTTTTGTCACAACACTGTACAGAAGTGGAAAACATTAAACAGAGTATAAATAGGAATTGGGTTATCATTGAGAGTGATGATGATATACTTAGTCAGATCTTCCCCGAGCCTCCATTAATCAGTTTTAGGAGGTGCCCGGCTCTAAAAGACAAACCAATACGCAGCCCTCTGCAACCTGATACACAACAAAATGATTGTGTAACCGTTGCAGCCGCTGCACAAATGTAAAACGGACTCAGACATTTTTGGATTTATCTTTTTATTAACTGTGAAACATCATTTGCGGTCACTGAGTGTCCCAATTCCCATCGACCCAATCCCATCTTCCATACGTAAAGGTGACAGACAAAGAGAAGTGAATCAATGGGAAACCTTTTGGATCTACAAAGGACAGACGACCTAAATGAGGACATAGATTTTACTGCTCTTTATGTAACTATTACCACTGTCTGCATTTACTATGTGGCAACAAAGGCATTTTAAAAGAGTTTTGGGGGTAGTTTTTCTTCTCTTTTAGCAGATATATTTACTGTAAACAATTCAGATTTATTTTCTCTTCTTGATTTATTATGACTATTCAAACACGTGTGACAGATTGTTACTTTTTACACAATCGCACTGCACAGATGTGTGATTGTTTTGTGGTTCTGAGCTCGACTGTTGGTTTCTAGAAAAGGAAGTAACAGGTGTCTCCCAGTTGTTATATTTAATTTAAGCTAAGTTTCGCTTCTGTTCACAGCAGAACCAACATTAAAACCTTCATTTTCTAGGAAAGCAGTGAAAAGGAAACGTGTTTCTCTGTGTGACTGTATAAAACACAGCTCAGGTGAAGCTGCTCAATAACAAACACTAGAAGCTTTAGAAAGGTGCAGCACAATATCGCTGTAATAAAGCAGCATTCACTTGATATAGAAAGATTAATATATGGTTAATGATATATAAATTGTTGATCCGTAGGTGCACTTGTCCCATACGGATGCTTTCGATGGGATCTATAACGGAGAGTACTGGGGCGTCATCGGCTTTGGCAAGAACTTCACCAGCTACCTGACAAAAAGGTGAGAGGAAGAGTTATGTTCTGTACCACACTCATCATTTCATAATTAAGGATAAATGCCATAAAGGTTACATCTGAAAGCTACTACACGCTTAACTGTACAACAATTCTCTCCTTCACACTTTTCATGGAGAAGTGCTACCTCCATATATCCCATAAATAATATGAACAGTAGATATACTGTCTGTCAACAGAGCTACAGGCTTCCAATGTGGGACCAAATACAAAAAGCGTGTGTGCATAAGCAGGAAAACTCGAATACGACCTCCTGCATTGTGCACGCATTCATTTTTATGTCCTTGTGGAGATAAAAAAAAGACAAAGATGACCTCCTTTGACTTCCTATACATGGTTCAACGTGGTATTAAGTAGAAAAACAAAAACAAACTGACGTGTTACAGCATCACACCTCCGTCAGCGAGTCCACGGACTGACGCCTTGTGTGACACACACACACACACACACACACACACACACACACACACACCGCAGCATCATGTGAGAATGAGTCAATCCTGGAGTGCAAAGAGTACGAGTAGTTGTTGTTTTAGGTGTGGGTGTGTGTGTGTATGTGTGTGTGTGTGTGTGTGTGTGTGTGTGTGTGTGTGTCCTGGGTAGACAGTCAGGTCCTTCCTGTCTAACACACCTGCAGATCACAGCTTAGAAACGCTCTTTCTGCTGCTCATGTGAAATTAATCTTATATTTTATATATCTTTATGTCCTAATCGGCCAGATGTGATTTTATAATGTGAAACGTGTGCATCTGTTCTGGACAAGGCATGATGGGTAAGGAGTTTAATGCAAACTGACCGTGTGATACATTGAGGCACATGTGTGTATTGGTAATTACTGAGGGGAAAGAATCCTCTGACTATGAACAACAGTGAATAAATAACAGCAGGAGCTGCAGCTTTTCTTTGTTACGTGATCGTAAACTTTGTGTTTTAGACCGCTGGTTAAAAAAGTCATTTGGAGAAAATTGTCCTTTAAACATAAACACTGTAACAGCACATTATTATTATGGTTATTGTAAATATATTTAAGGGTTTCTGAAAGTTAATGAACAATAATAGTGAAGTATTTAAAAAAAAAAAGATGTTTTCAAATAAAACCCACGTCCACTGAGGCAGGAAAAACCTCAAAACCTCAGTTCACCTCCTCAATAAAATTACACTCACTAAATTGCATGCGTCATAATATCCTCAGCGTCTCCACGTGACCCTGAGCATGGCTTTATTTGTGTCAGAGAAACAATGAAACAATAATAATAACCTTCCACGCTTCCTTTACATTAGTGATACCAGCGTCACAAAGCTGTCAGCTGAATATCTTGGAGCTCATGCTGTCACAAATTCATCAAAAATAACAAGGAGAGTTTTAGAGTCCTGCGACTTTGTGAGTTACACTACATGCTTTCAAAAAAACTCTCCAAAAATCGCCTCTCTTTGAGGTGTATGTGTAACATTACTGTTAACCTGTATTTCCCGCAGAAAGATTTATGTTTTCAGACAAGACAATTCATATTTTTATAGTAAAACTTTCCCGTTGGACTCCTGGTGAATGCTAAAAGAGTGTGAAGTGGTTGTATTGTATGATCACGCTCATAGATCTCTGTACATCTACTTTGTATGTTGTCTTTTAACGTTCCTGTGAAAAGCTTGTGTTATGCAGACAATATTTTCATCTTCAGCATCCTATGCCTCTTATTTTTCCTTGTATTGCAATATTCCAGTTGTATTGATTGTTGCTGAATAATAAACAGATTGTTTTCATCATGACCATGATTACAGGGTGATGCAGCGGCAGGTTTCCAGAGAGGTGGTTGATGGAGGATCAGCACACGTCTGGCTGGACCTGACGAGTAAGAAATCTCATAGTTTGTAGCGTTTTTGATCAAAATGGGTCAATTTCATTACAATTGCATTAAATAATTGCCATTTGCAATTTAAATTAAAAATGAAGTGATAGTTTAGCTTGTGTTTTGTGAGATTTCTTACCAGAAATCATATCGTACTCTCTATTTTTGATATATCGAACACATCGTTTTGGAACTAAATTCTTATATATTTCATAAGATTGTGAGGATTAACATGAACTAAAATATCCATTTAGAAATGTAGAGAATGCCAGAAGACGTTACATTTAGTTTGTTTTTCTTTTGTCTAGATCAACAGATTGCTCTGATGCTGCAGAAGAAACTACACGAGGCCTTTCAGGTATAAATAAATAATATTCAGATGTTGTCATTTGAGCGATACAATCAGAAATCATTCAACACATCCAGGAAATACAAAGACATCCGACATTATACAAGACGTTGCTGTGTAAACCGACACGCGTGGTTCAGTTATACTGTGTACAGTTCACTCACGCATAAAGTGTGGCCTCGATTTAGATTCATATATCAACATTGATTATTATGACCACTTGTGATACAGTATTATGATGTTCAAGGCACATAACTGGTTTCTACTGTCATACTAAGACCAAACTCCTCGTATGTATAAAATAAAAACTTTAATTTCTATTTTAGTTGTTTTTAATTACAGCTTTATATTTACATCAACATCATGATGACACTGAAAGTTGATGAACAATAATATTGAATTATCTTTTTAAAGTTTTTATTAATTCTAGCACACTTGTTTTATTTCCAATAAATCTTATCTGTTTATTATTATTATTAGTAGTAGTACTAGTAGTAGTAGTATTGTTCTCTTATATTATTGTTGGGTATTTTATTATTATTAATTATTATTTTAACTATCTGATTTTATTTACCCTGAACTGTTTTAATCCTGGTTCAACCATGTAAAGCATTTTATTTATTTTG